>JAAGKR010004222.1:34369-64144 GCA_011419295.1 Clarias macrocephalus | reverse complement strand
TGATGTCATAACGATGATTGACAGCTCAGTCAGCCAATCAACTCAATTCTAGAAGTGGAGTGAGAAAATACAACAAAAAACAAGGGGGAAAGGAAGAAATAGAATAAACACACAGAATTCACACATGGATCGTAACACATGTACACACACGTGCAGTTACTCAAACGTTATGTTAATGAACAGAGGTGCCTGAATGTGCTACTAAGCTCACTGCTGCTACTTTGTACATACTGTACAAAACTCTGACGATACAGACCCCGCAGGCAGCGACGGCGGTTTCGGACGAGACCCGGTCGGACTTCTACAAAGCGAAACAGGTAATGACGTTGTGTCTAGGCTTCTGATTGGCCACCTGTCGATTAAGGAGGCTCCTAACAGCGCTTAACAGGGCGTTTTCCGTTTTCATGTGGACAAAGATATTTTTAAACCCTAGATCGTGTGGACAGGATTATTTTTAAAAAGAAGAAAAAATCACTGTTTTTAAAAATACCCGGCTACGTGTGGACATGGCGTATGCTGTCCTAATACTTTTGGCCACCACTGTATCTCTCTCTCTCTCGCTCTCTTGTGTGTGTGTGTGTGTGTGTGTGTGTGTGTGTGTGTGTGTGTGTGTGTGCACGTAACAAACATCAGTCTGGGTCTCCTGCTAGCTAGCCCAACTTGAACTAAACTTTGACTGAATTCTTTTATTACAAAATGACTAGAATATCTGACAGTATATAACTAGTATAACACACTGCAGGTGCTGTAACACACTAACTGGGCCGATGACCTCCTTCATCACAGTGAAGCACTTTCTCCTGCACCTGTGTTCTGTCTTCTAGCTAGACGTCATTTGGAGCCGGTATCGAAGACGTCCACTTCCCTGGGTCACGTGACTGACAGATGGAGTCTCAAAGACTTTGGCTCGATTGCTTTCCCTGTATTGAATTTTACTCCTTGAATTTCCAAGCTTGAATCTGAATTTCAGAATATTGAATTAAATGTGGATTAAAATCAAGAAATTTTACAGCTTGAAATGGACTATTAAGAATTTTATGTGACATTCAGAGCACATAAATTCAAAGATATTAATTTATAAAGTAAGTTTAATAAATTCAATAGTGTTTACATTTCAAAACTAAAAAATCAATAGTGGCCAAATTTCAAAATGTGTTTTTTAAAGGCTGATTAATTCAAATAATTAGTTATAATTAGCTAATTTGCTTCCATAATAGTGACCTTGATAACTTCATGACATTTACTGTAGGTCATTAATTTGTATTGAAAAAAAAAAAACATGTTAGATAATTTTATGGGATTTGACTTGCTATTGTGTATCTAGGAGCCAGGATCTTTTTCATGTATTCATGACTTTGCATTATAAGTCCTGAAATTAGTCCAAAATTGTTTCTATTGCCAAAAGTATGTGGACACCTGACCATTTCTGATGTTGAACATTCCATTCCAGAGTTCTCTCCTCCTAATGTCAGGGAGAGAGACCTGGGATGCAGTTAGCATTCAAATTCATCCCAAATGTTTTCAGTGGGGTAGAAGTCAGGGTTCTGTGGAGGCCATTTAAGTTCTCCCACTTCAACATTGGGAAACCAGGCCTTCATAGACTTTGTTTACATAGAATTTGCGCACAGGACACTAGTCATGATGGAATAGGTTTAAACCTCTTAGTTCCAGTCAAAGGAAACTTAATAATTTAATACAGAAAGACATTCTAGACATTTGTCTGCTTCCAACATTGAGAAAATGTTTCAGTGTTTGCCACATAATTGAATTCTATTTGTGGCATTAGCTGACAATGTATTAATTTGTTATTATTAATAATAATACAAAGTCCACAATGCAAAAGGATTATTGACATGCACTTTACTTCAGTAATTGAACAACAGCAATAACACTGATATATTTGACACAAGTGGTTCATGTTAGTACTCAATAATTATCTAGAATAATACACAAGTATGCCATTTGAGATAGAGTTATGTCAGTCACATGGTACTACACTACTCCCACTTTTTACTTTGGTTTTCCGCCTCAAGGATTTTTTGCAAATGTGTATGCGCAGTTAAATGTAATGAATAGTTTCATTATAATCTAATTATGACACAATAAATATTTGTCAACTGTATATGTACATTATAGACACATTTTCTGATCACAGAAAAATATAAAAGTTAAAAAGGTTGAAGCTACGCAAAGCATTCAAAAAAGGTGCATATTATAATAATTATAGATATTAATCCTCCATATTTTAAACAGCAGATGCAGTATAACAATGTAAAATAATGAAAAATATGCAATTCATACACATTTTAGGTTTCAGCATTTAGATGGCAATTGAGAGCTCGTCCACATTTCCAGTCTGTGTATCCACTGAGCCTGCAACCTGAGTCATGTAGCGCTTCATACACTGCACATGAGCGCATGGTGTCTGGAGTAGGAGCCTGGCGAGATGCCTCTTGAACTTCTCACCCACAAACACATAGAAGAACGGATTGAGGCAGCTGTGCGAGTACGCCACGGCTTCAGTGGCTTGCAACATGAGCTGGATCCTTTTGCTGTTGTCACATGTTTGAGAAATGATGCCCTTCAGTTCCAGTGCTTTGAGAAGTGCTGCGATGTTGTACGGTATCCAACAGCAGAAGAAGACCACCGTGACCACAATAACAAGACAAACAGCCTGTTTCCTAGATGTCTGAAGCTTCCAGAGCACCATTGAGTAACAAAATCCCACAATACCCAGTGGAATCAGCATGCCCAAAACATTCATTTTAATCAAAGCTGCAGTTTTCACATCATTGTGACTTAAATTTTTTGGATACGCAGTGCAAACTACTTCACCCCATTTTTCTATGATGCCAAGATCCAGTAGCTCAGGAAATGATGCTGCAACAGCTATCATCCAGACTACCATGCTAGCTAGAATCCCATAAAACTTTGTTCGGATTCTCAAGACAAACACAGCATGGACGATAGCCAAATATCGGTCGATGCTCATCAGTACAATAAAGAAAATACCAGCATAAAATCCAATGTAGTACACACTGAGGACCAGAGTGCACATGGTGTTACCAAATACCCAGGTATCTCTGGCATAGTGAGCCAGGAAGGGGAGAGAGAAGATCAGTAGAAGGTCAGCGATGGCCAGGTTCAGGAGAGACACATCAGTCATGCTTTTTATCTGAACACATTTTAACATCACCCACAGCACCAGCATGTTGCCCAGGAAGCCGACCACGAAGAACAGAGAGTAGAGCACTGGGAGGAACCGGCTTGCATGGGGTTCGTATTCACACAGTGGAGCAAAGGTAAAATCAGAATAATCATATTCTGTCGTGCTGAAAACAGTAAAGAGAAAGTTATTTCATACAGCGATTCAGTACATCAGATGCTGGGTTAGTACACTCGAAAAAATTATTCTGTGTAAATATTACAGTAATAAAAAGGTTATGTTACTTTAATAAGATCACTAAAAATTGCATACTTGATTGTTTTAGTAGGACATATCAAAACAAATACTTAACAAAACAACCATTTATTTAATCTTAAATTTACACGACTAAGATTATTTCACAAAAAGAAATTAGTGTTTGACTAACAACTCGGCTACTTAACATACACTTATTTTTGATACAGTTCAATCAAAATGTTTGAAAATGGTGGAATTATACTATTAATTACAAGAACTGCAAGCAACACTCATTACAAATCAATATTTAAAAATAAATTGTAAATATTTGGTAAATTGACCCTCGCAAAGAGACGGAGCTCATGGGAAAGCGAGGACACAATGGGCAAGGAGCACCTCAAAGATTCTTTCCTGGTGAGTAGTCAGCTAACAAAAGTGAAATAACGACCTTGTCTGCATGCGTATACGACCCTATAGGGTGTAAGTTACTTTTCTGAATACTGTCACAGCCATGATCGCTAGCTAACATGTACAATTGAGCCTGGATGCTAATTGTGATTTTGCTTTTTTTTCCAACCACCAAACTGCTCAGCTAAAACACGGTCAAAGCACGGTCAATACAGTTACTTAAAATGTGGAGTAAAATTTTATTATCATGGTATTCATTTTAACCCCATACTGTATACCAAAGTTGAGCCCTTCCATTGGATTTCTCAGGGTGGGGGGGTGGAGGGGGTATAGACCATGTTAATGTGAAGCAGGGTTTGAAATTTAGCATCCGACAAAAAGGGCGTAAAAGTAGCATATTTAAATGAACAATAACATCGCAAAACGCACACTGAATTGCAAGTCTGCTTTTTTCACTCGGACACTTAAAGGAAGCTGAAAGTAAGGTACGTTTATTGGAAACAGAAACTGTGACTAATCAGAAACTAATCCCCCCTCGCTCCTCTCTTATTTGAGAGGATGGAGGACTACTGTGCAGGATGACTTTCAAACACACACACACACACACACACACACACACACACACACACACACACACACACACACACACACACACGGAAACACTGTTTTATCAAAATAAACACGAAATCTCTCTAATGACACTCAACCGCATACATTATCTAACTGAATCACTGCTGTAAAGTAAAAATAAAACAAATTGACCTGCACTTTAACTTTGAAAAGAATCTCAACGGAGCAGTGTGTGTGTGTGTGTGTGTGTATATGTGTGTGTGTGTGTGAGAACACGAGTTGAGGGAGGGGAGGGGAGGGGCACGCTGTCCAATGATGCGAACACACACACTAAGGCTGACACACAGAGGGAGAGAGAAAATGGATCTTTAAGCTCTCTAATGAAACTTGCTTTTGCTAAATCAGCAAAATAAAAGATGGTTTATATGCACACACGTGGTCACAGAGTTATAGTAAACAGTACACGTATGCACGGATGTGGATTATACCAGTGAGAGACGCGCACTAAGACTGAGCAGGGGTGACGATTACCCACAATTCTGCAGCGTGAAAGAGAGAAAACCATTGACTCAGTTGTGAGCACGTGATGCTCTACGTCAAAACAAGAAGTGCATCCGTGCCACATGATACTGGATACTCGTAAAAACCAAGACTTGCTCATTTTTCAAGTCAAAATTTATTACAAATTTTTCCTCGTCTTGCGAAAAAATGTTTTTCGTGTGATGAAAGGTTGTGGATGTTCATTGCCATGTCTTCATTTAGACTTGCTATTTTAAGACCTGGGGAGGTCTGTGCACACATTTTTAAAGCTCACAATTTTTAAGAAACGAGTGTGTCAAAACTTTCAAATGTAAAAATTGTGACTCATTTCATTCTAACACAAAAGACTACATTTGACATATTAATTCCCACTTGAAAAGATATAAGACTGTAGAATGTGCTTTTGATGGATGTGATTTCAAAACAAACATACTGTATATGGGACTTATGCAACACAGTAATAGGAAACACAAATTGTATTCATGGAAAGATTTTAAGACTGATGTAATAGCAAAACATAAAGTTTTTACTGAGAATACAACACCCATTACAGTATTGGAATCACATGATCATTTAGCCATACAGTAGACACTACCTTAGAGTTGGGTTGTAAAAGGAATACTTGAAGTAAATGAAAAGTATTAATTCTATATTGTTGAAACTGGAAAGCATCTGTGATGTCTCTGGCAAATGTGTTGATGAATTGGTAGAACAGCATCAGATTATCTGCACCTCATCTACACAGAATATTCCAAAGTCAGTTAGTGATATTTTTACGAAGAATAACTGCAGTAGATGACCGTATTGTCAGTAAATTGGTAGATAAACTATACCACTCTAATCCTTTAACTATGCCACTGGTCCTGATGGTCCCTTTTCTCCTTCTTTATGTGCCTGTTTTGTTGAACTTCTGTATTCAGAAAGTTCTGTATTTTACTTATACTTTACATAATTGATTTTGAACTCAAAAAATCCTCTTAGAAGGTCACAACTAACATGCATTTATTTGTCTTACCTTTGTAAAGAAAACGATGTAAAAATATTTGGCTATGAACCTGTTCTGGAACTTCTTTTGAAAGATCTCACAACATTAAAGAAAGAAGAAAATATTTTCCCTAAGGTTGGTAGAAATATCAGAGGTACTGTTTTTTTGTTTCTGCAGACAACCTTGGTGCTCATTCTTTAAGTGGACTTGTAGGAAGCTATTCTCTGCACTTTATCTGTAGTCATTCTGACTATCAACAAAAGGAAATGTGTTCAGGTCCTGTTCCACCAAGAACAAAAGAGAATTTTGATTTGCATCTTCAGTCTGTAAACTGAAATCCTGTTCTGGTACACTGTTGCAGGGTGAAAAAGTGGGAAATTAAATGATCTCCATTTTGTAACATGTAGCATGTTTTGAACATCTGGTGGGTACCCTGTTACATAATTCCATTGGAATTGGCACTATGTCTTAATGTGTTCATCCACTAACAGAACTTAAAAAAGCCCGTAATTCAGTTTGCATACAGATGGACTATTAAAACTGATCACCCTCAACCTATCCCAACAAATTTGATCTCTCGTAAAAGTATTGGTGGGAACGCACTTGAGAATTGGACATTCTAAGATTATTAAGATTCATTATCAGTGCCAAGATACAGCTGAATGATCCAGAATGGCAAGTTCTCATGATTTTAAAATGTATTACTGAGCTTGTAGTATCCCCTGTTCATACTGAGGAAAGTATTTGCTACCTAGGTGCACTGATAGCTGAACATTGCCACAGACTGTTGGAAGTTTTCCCAGAGCAAAAATTATCACCAAAGCACTATTTGTTGGAGCATTATCCTGATTTCATAAGAGGGTTCGGCCCTTTGGTTAACGTTTGTACTATGAGGTTTTGAGACAAAGCACAGTTTCTTAAGTGAGAAATGCTTCAGAAATGTATTGATGTCACTTGCCTCAAAGCATCAAATGATGAAGGGATACTATTCACAAGCAAATGCTTTACAACCTGCCATATGTGTCATCAAAACATTCTCTCTTCCAATAGAACTACTTGATAAGAAAATACAGAATTCCTTCAAAGATGTTTATCCAACACAAACCTCTGTGAAGTTAACCAATGTAGTGACACACCATGGAACTAAATATGCTGCTGGTATGGTTTATCGGTCAACTGGTAGTCTACCTGATTTTTTGTGGAGATTTTACAGATCTCAGGTTTATTGTTTAGGGGCTTAACAGATGGTATTATGAACATTTTAGAGCATTTATGTTAGACCACTCAGGGAAAATCACATGGTGATACTTAAATATCATATTATTTGCCAGTTTTAAATCAATATACTCCTGACACTGATGTCCAACACCTAACCTTCATTTAGGCTGAATTTCCTGTTTTTATCCACATGGATTTGGTTGCCTTGAAAGTTATCATATAACACCAAAGTGAGAAGCTGGTATTGTCATCAGAAATAACCAGCACTGTTGAGCAGTTATGTGAGACTGCCAAGGAGACATTCAAATAATTGAGGATTTTGCTCTGCATTACTTGGATGAAGACTGTAGGGATGAACAGGCCCCCAAAGAAAGCAATCAATCGATCACATTCCAGAACCCCTCTCCCAGTCTGCATGGTGCCAATCTGATAATCTTGTCTGATCTGTAACACAAAGCAGCATCTGTAACTTAAAACTTAACCAAGCTTGGGAAAGGAAGTCTGCTGCGCCTGGAGCCATAAAAAGTCCAGTTGACCTCGACTACACTAGTGTAAATTGGCAATCCGATAAACAAAGGAGGCAGTGTTACAGTTTTAAAACCCTGCCTAACTCATACCATTGGAACTCTCCAGAGCACATGCGTTTCAATGAACAAAGAGGCGTCTTTAAAATGTGCCAGTGGGGCAAAACTTATATACATATATTCACTGAGTATGTTTTATGTCTGTGTGTTATGTTTGATTATTTTGCATAACCCAAAAGGTACAATCAGCATTTGCAAACCCCTTTTATTAGATGAAAGTATAAATGACTGTACCTTGATATCAAAGCTTGCTTTATTCAAAGAACAGTGGTGTACACGGAAAATTGGTAGCATGAACATAGCTACCATTAAAATTGACTAAATTTACAAATTATACTCCAACTGGATGGGCACCATGTGACAGCCGAAACATCGGGCTAATGTATGCACTAAAGGGAGAACCACGTGAGGCATGGCTAAGCCCATCAAACACATCCAGTTGGACCAATCACCCATGGGATGGACTGACTCAGAAGGGTCAAAACCCTAAGATAACCAGCAAGCAAACGCGTTCATTAAATAACACCCTCAATAACCTCTGGCAAGCAGCTTATGCTTCTGCTCTTGCGGGCGCACACCTGTATCCAGGGAATAACCTCAACAACCTCCTGCAAGCAGCTTGGGAGTCCGCCCTTGAGGGCGCTACGCCGCCTCTGCTGGCATCATCCGCGCTTCATGAACTCTCAACGAGACTTTGTGTCAGAAGTCCAAAGTCCTGCAATGAAGAAACCCTCAGAAGAAGTTCCAGAGCGCCGCCACCGGTAACCAGGCAACCAACGCCTCACCGAAGGGCTTCCCCAAAAGACGTCATCTCAACCACAGGGCACCAACCAATCTGCAACACCATGATTCCCTTCACTGGAGGCGAACCACCGGATGAAAACGAAACGAAGCGCAATTAAACATACAAAGCTGCATACCTTGCTGAAAATTGTTGCTCGTTTCCATAAAATTAAACTCAAGACTCTGCTCTTGTGGCTTTCTTTGATCTAGTAATCCATAATCGATGAAACTTCCAAACTGTTTATATGTTTGTATGTGTATGCATGTGTGTGTTTAAGTAGTGTAGTTTCATGAATCGTAGATTGTCACTCACTCATCATCTATACCACTTAATCCTGGTCACGGGGGGCCTGGAGCCTATTCCAGGAGACTTAAGGCATAAGGCGGGGTACAACCTGGACAGGGTGCTAATCCATTGCAGGGCACGCAAACATACACACACTCACACACTACGGACAATTTGGGAATGCCAATTAACCTAAATGTCTTTGGACTGTGCAAGGAAACCGGAGTACCCGGGGGGAAACCCACCAAGCATGGGGAGAACATGCAAACCACATGCACACACAGACAGGAATCGAACCTGGCTGGGAATCTAACTCGGACCCTGGAGGTGCAAGGCGACAGTGCTAACCACTACACCACCGTGCTGCCGTATAGCAGATTAGTCAAATAAATTATTATTTCTTCATAAAGAACTGTTATCTTGGTCATGTATTTTAAAGTTTAAACATTTGCCCAGATCTTACATTACCTTGCTCGTAGAATAAATAGTAGTTGATAAATTTATCCTCTCCTCTTACTTTAGGTTTACACACACACACACACACACACACACACACACACACACACACACACACACACACACACACACACACACACACAGCGCCTGCACGCATAAACGGAAACACTTATCTGTCGGGATTTATTTTTACTTTTTTAAAGGTAAAGTGTAGATTAATTTGTTTTATTTTTAACTTTATTATTATTTTTTTAATTATTTTAATGCATTATTTTTTGGGCTGTGGAACGAATAATTTAGGCTTTCATTATTTCTTAAATAACAAAGTTGTGTTATTAACTGGTAATGTTTGCTGTTGTAGAACTTTAACGTGAAGTGTCACTGTTCTGAGTGCATTTCACCCATGTGGAGAACTCGGTTAAGCCAATCAACATTTTCACATGCTCATTGGCTAGAACATGTATGGTTTAGTGTTAAGCTAGATATGAGGGGTGTTCAAGTCAAACCAAGACTTTTGATTGTACGGAATCACAGAACACCGTTCTGAGAGTAAAAACTCACTTTATTTCTGTATATAATACCCCTGATACACTAATGCACTTATCTCGGTGTTTGACTAGTGCTTGGATACCATTAGGTAGAAAGTTTTCTTAGTGTGCCGGAGCCATAATCAGACTGCCTGCTTCATGTTTAAAATTCCAACCTCTCAGGAATTCCTTTAATGGCAATGGCTCAAACATGTGCAAATGCCTTGGACGCAGGTCAGGACTGTACTGGGGATGTAGCAATAACTCCCAGCCGGGTTCCTTTAATGTGCATGTGGTGTTCGTGCGATTCTGACTGTGTGCACAGTTCCCTCCGAAAGATGTGTCACTTCCACAAATTGGCGAGAAGTAGTTAGTCGATTTTCAAGGTTCAGGTGTTTTACTCGCTTAAATACGGTTAAAAAAAAGTAAGTAAATGTAAAATATATATTTTGATAATTTGACTTTCCATTATTTCTTGGAAACTCGATTTGGTTTACGAGTCTTTTGAAATACGAGCCCGCTTCTGGAATTAATTATCTTCATAATTCAAGGTTCCACTGTATTCATTTTTAAATTAATTTGATCAAACTTATAATCATTAACTAAAATGTAATAAATTATATCCCATGTACAGAGTATAAGTTCACGACGTTGATTAAGGATTTGGTGGCTGCATAAAGTGAAAAAACAAGTTAATGACTAATGAGGTTGGAGGTCATTTTGTTATACCAGTGATTAATGTAATAATTACAACTAAGACCATTTATGCAGCAATATATTGGGTAATATACAAGCTTTCTATAAGATATGCGGTTTCTATCCTCAATTTCTTGATGTTGCTGTTGATGTTGTTCATAAAAGTGAAAATTTCTGTTTACATAGTGCTCTGTTCCCTGTCAAATGTTGAATCACAAGCAGGTTTTTTAAGTGACTAAAGAGCTTTTTTAAATTTATTATTTATGAGTAATGTTCTTGCAGTTTTGTAGCTATTATAATGCAAGGTATAAATGGTGAAAGCATAGTGCTTTATAATAGTGTATTAAATGCAAATGTCATCATCATCTAAATACAGTCTTTTAGTAAGACTTTACTCATAAATGTGTGGGAAGGCCTGTTGTAGGGCCCCATTCAAATAATGTTGAAGTCTTTATAAAGGATTCATACTGAGTTCATGCTGTAAATTCAGCACGATGACCAGAAGTCAATAGGAGCTTGATTACTTTCTTAATGTCTTGTGACTTTATATAAAGGAATACAACTACATATTTATATCCATACCTACATTATTCTTAAGTATTAGCCATGTGGTAAAGGTCATTATTCAGGAAAAACAACTTGGCTTGCTTTTGACTGCCTATTATATTTAGAATGTGATATGTACTCACCTTAACATTGTTTGGCTGGTAGTGTTCATTGTTGCCATTCAGCTTCAAACTCAAAAATGTAAACCTGGATTTAAAGATACTAAAGATACAGGAAAAACAAGGGAAAAATCTTTATAGCAGTTAGATATACCAAATGTAATGTAATGTAAATGTGAAAGAGTAGATTTGGGGAGTTTTTTGATAACTTAGACTAACTAACTATAATTCAATTTGGAGTCTTTCCTAGTGTTCGTTTGTCTGTATTGTCATGCCCAGTTGCAGAAATGAAAGCATCCCTAAGAAGGTATTGTTTCTAGAATGGGGGAGATTAAGACTTTTGAAATTTTTTAATGCTCAGGTATCATATGTGTATGATTTGCAATTTTATGTTGTGTCAGAAAGGTATCATTTAACTTGCTCATATTGCTGACATAATGGACTTTGATTGGAAATGTTCCTGCTTTCATTTACACGTTTTCATTCACAAATTGTAAAGTCAGCCATTTGCCTCACATTGACACAAACCTGCATTACAGAGGAGTTAATTTTATTTCATTAACTTATTTATTTAATTGTGGTATTTTTTTGTTTTGTTTTTTTTATTTGCAGTGTAGATGGTAAGAAAGCTAAAGTAATGGGATGCTGTATTGAAAATGTTTTAGTTTGGTGGAAATGTGTAATTTCTTTTTAGGAATTGAAAGTTTTTTTCAATCTCAGTTCCATTTGTCCACAAATGTTTACACATATTTAGCTGCTATTACGGAACCTGTTCTACGCTGTGCATTTTTTAAAGTGTAGTATGTTGTTAAATTAATTTAAGACATTTGTAGTGATCAGGAGTAGGAGTTTTTTTTTTTTTGTAGTCTTTTTCCACCGATTGAATTTTTTTAATTTTTAGCATTTTGGATTTTAACTCAAGTTTAGTTAAAACTCCTGAAAGTTTTGAAAATTCAACTCCAAGAAAAAATAATTACTTTAACTCCCCTCTAGAGTGTATTTCATGGTCATGCATGTACACTGAACTGCATCTGGAATAAACTTAGAGAGTATTTATTCCAAAGGGTAGAATATCTGCGAGATATACATATATATATATATATATATATATATATATATATATATATATATATATATATATATATACTTTACACTACAAGTCAAAAGTTTGGACATGCCTTCCATTTCCACGGTCTTTGCTGATCTTTATTGCTTTCTAAACTGTAAATCAATGCTGAAGGCATCCAGAATATGTCATAATCCCCTTTGAATGGTTGATCCTGAGGTGTGACTGCTACATATGCTCTGTGAAGCCTTCATAACAGCTCTAATCTGAGGTGATTTTGGAGGCTAAATGAACTTCTCCACTGCAACATAGGTAAGCTTTGGTCATGCTTTCCTGGGATGGTCTTTATAAAAAAAAAAAAAACAGTTATTAACATGAGAAAAAAAAACTGAATAGGTAGTCATGGCTATCTTTTTTGACTGGTACTGCAAATGTTAGCTGTGTAGTAACCGTTACAATGCAGAAAGTAAATCATTCAAACAATAGGCAGAGTTTCCTGAAGCACAACGCCCACCATACTGTATAAACACACCATGCTGTGTAATTTAACACGCCTTTTTTGCTCAAAAATGAACTAAAACTAAATGATGGTGTTTGAAAGCACTGATTTTCACTCGTCTGTTTTTGTGACGGCTTTATGTATACATATAGTATTTGGGTGTATATTAAACACAGGCACAGACTCAGTTCTGATGCTCCTCTATGATTCGACTCGCGCGCAGAAACGGAGCGTGTTCATGGGCAAAGCGCCAAACTTCTCGCAGTTTATCAAGAAGTACAAAGCTGGCACTGAAAATACCCGTATCGAGCGACGTCAGCTGAAAACGAATCACAGAATAACGTCTAGGTGCCTATAAAACTATTCCTTATAAAACATAAAAGTCAAAGTCTACCTTGGTTATTCGTGGCAGTTGGAGCTCGTCGCGTTTCTGCGCTGTAGGAGCTGGACCGCTTTTGGGAGCGCGGGCGGTGGTGTCAGGGGGTTAGGAGCTGGGAGGGATCTAACATCTGTAATATATTTTTGTATTTTTTTTTTTTTTTTTAATGTTGCAGCTTACAGAAAGCGAAAAAACACAGTGGCAAAAACGCCTTCCGTCGCCAATCCGAAAAACTTTTTTTTGTGTGTGTGTGTGTGTGTGTGTGTGCTTTTTTCCCGCATTTTTTAAAAGTCAAAATATGACATGCTCATATACTATGAATAATTAAACGAAATGTAATACATAAACTGCCTTGCGCTACTTTTCTGATTGTTTCTATCGAGGCGTGTAATCACCGGGGGACGAGGACAGAGGGTCAGGATATACCAGGTCACAGATCAAAGTCACAGATCAAAGTCACAGATTTCAGCGCACATGCAGATACAAGCTCTCACATTTTCAACAGCACATGCAGTATAATATAATGTAAAATAATGAAACATCTGTTATTTATACACATTTCAGTTTCCTCCACCATTTAGATGGCAACTGAGAGCTGCTCGTCCACATTTCCAGTCTGTGTATCCAACCTGCAACCTGGGACATGGACAGATGGTGCCTGGAGGAGGAACCTGGCGAGATGCCTCTTGAACTACCCACAACCACATAGAGGAAAGGATTTAAGGAAAGGCTGCTGTGCAAGTATGCCACGACTTCAGTGTCTTGCATCATCAGCTGGATCCTTTTGCTGAGCTCACACCCTGGAGGCAGGATGTGCTTCAGTTCCAGTGCTTTGAGGAATGCTGCATGTTGTACCGTATCCAACAGCAGAAGAAGACCACCGTGTCCACAATTTCAGTTCCATTTATGATGCCAGTAGATCCAGTAGATCAGGAAATTATGCTGCAAAAGCTGTCATCCAGATGACCGCGCTCGCTAAAATCCCAAATGTCTCTGTTCAGATTCTCAAAACAAACACAGAATGAACAATGGACAGCTGTGTTGACTTTGGACTTGCTAAAAGACAATGGACCAATACATGTCATGGCATGGCACCACAAATGATCACGGCCCAGGGGCGATTCTAGGATTAGACCTTTTGGAGGCTTCATGCTCAAAGTGTCCTGAGATAGTCCCCAGGCTGCATGTGACATTGTTCAGGATAAACAGTATAGTAAATAAACTAATGAATTAATTTTAATATTCCTTTATTATTTTAAATATATTTTAAATATGTATTGATTAATTAGTAATTTCTAGTAAGTAACACAAGTTTCAATGTCACAGCTATGAAATTTATATTGTAAGAGATTTATATTGTAAGAAAAAAAAAGTGTTTTTTTGAAAGTGAAATGTTTATCTCTTCTAGATTCAGTGCATGTAAAGTAAAAATATTTAATATCCTTTTTTTTTTGTTTGATCATTAATGCTTACAGCTCATAAAAATTAGTTGGTTGCTTTTGCAGCCTTCAGCTCATCTTTATTGATGGGTTAGGTGTATCTCAGACTTTCTGCAATCCTGTACAGGATAAGCAGTATAGGAAATTAATTAATGAATTAATGAATATTAGTTTTAATCAATATATTTATGATGTCACGCCACATAAGCAGATTGCCATTAAATCAGAACTGATCTTTAGCAAACTCTGCCTATGTCAATGATCACTTCCTCACGTTTTAATTTACCTCAGCTTTTAATCTGTATGTTAAAGTGTGATGCAATATTTGTCTCCCATACACTAGTCACCTGACCCAGAGCTGTTGTTAAAACTGTACCCTGAACTATTCAATAGCTGTTTCCTCTTCTAAATTTCATCTGACTGAACTCCCAAATTGAGCTTGGAAACAAAATAAGTCACAACATGTGCGCAGGCAACATTTATAACTGATACCTGATACTGATAACATGCAGTGACATTCTGCTGTGTAGCACAGGACTGAGGAGAATTAAAACAAGCTACAGAATACTATATACTGCATGGTATCAGTAGTTCATCAGAGTATCAGTAACTTATCAGTACATGTACAGTATTAATATGCAGAAAAAAGCCTTGCCGCATTTCTACATAAAGTATTTGGGTCAATGTAAACACTACATACTGCACACACTCTAACACTGCTGATGTGTTTTTTTGTTCATCTCACCCGACCAGGCTGTAAAAAATCCTCCCACTAAGTTTCCTCTAACGTCTGATTCAGTCTTTCTGAAGGTTTTCTGAAGAAACAACGTCATGCATTTTGGACGCACGCTTGCATCCCTCGGGTTCAACAATATAAAACTCTACTCATGTACATCATATTGTCCAATCACTAGCTTGTAAATTGCTCGACCAGAAGCAACTGTTGCACAATGTTGGTTGTCATGGCGAAGTGTAAAGCTGCAGAGAGTGCCAAGTGATGTCTTTTCGGGTTTCACACATTACACAAGAGGATTAAACAAATGTATAGATACAGAATATGTGTAGTTTTTCTTTAACATTTCATTATTTTATGAACACAGCCTTGGAGAAGCTGTGCACTTGTGGAGTTTTGAGATCAATGCCCCTTTTTTAAGATGTAAGAATGAAAAAAAAAATCATATTTCTATTTTGTTATATATATATATATATATATATATATATATATATATATATATATATATATATATATATATATATATATATGTAATATATTTATTGTAATCTATTTATGTTACACAGCTGATTAGTTCCAGGTGGCACAGTGACATAGTGAAAAGCACTGTAGCCTCGCACCTCCAGGGTTGAGGGTTTGATTCTTGCTTTGGGTCTGTGTGCATGGAGTTTGCATGTTCTCACTGGGTACTCCAGTTTCCTCCCACAATGTAAGGACATGCAGATCAGGCTAATTGTCATTCCCAAATTGTCTATTTTACGTGTGTGTTGAATTGGCACCTTGTCCAGTGTGTACGCCTTATGCCTAAAGTCTGATTGGACAGGCTCCAGGCCCCCGTGACCCTTTACAGGATAAGCAATTAAGAAAATGAATGAATGAAAGATTAGTACCACAGCCTACTAATGTCCAAACTATACAAACTATATAAGTCAGATAAGTTTTCCTTATAAATACGCTGGCGATTCTAATGTAATGTAATTTTAGAAGTTGGACATTTCTGTCCGAAATATTGTAATATTTTGAGATAGTAGATTATTGATTTGAATGATCTACAAGTCCTATTCTACAACGTAGAAAATGGTAAAAATACTTATAAAAACTTGAATGATTAGCTCTGTCCACAATTCACAAAGCTACATTGCAAATTGTTCTGTACTTTTTGTACCTGGAGATATATGAGATTAATTATCTTGTATAAAAACTAATCGAATCTTTCTTATCAAGTAAAATGTTCTTTTTGCTTGCCTTATAAATTTAAGTAACATCCAGTTCTTAATCTGTAGGGGTTAATATGATGTTGCCCCCTTTACAGCTGTAAGAGCTTCAAGTCTTCTGGGAAGGCTTTCCACAAGGTTTAGGAGTGTGTTCATGGGAATTTTTGATCATTCTTCCTGAAGAGGATTTTTTAGGTCAGACACTGATGTTGGACGTCCTGTCTCTCAGTCTCCGTCCAAATTCATCCCAAAGGTGTTCTATCTGGTTGAGGTCAGGACTCTGTGAAGTCCAGTCAAATTCTTTCACACCAAACTCACTCATCCCTGTCTTTATAGTCCTTGCTTTGTGCAATGGTGGGGAATCATGTTGGAACAGGAATGTTTTCAAAGTTGGGAGCATGAAATTGTCCAAAATGTCTTGCTATGCTGAAGCATTAAGAGTTTCTTTTACTGGAATTAAGGGAAAACTTCTGAAAAACAACCTCACACCAGATCCAACATGACTGCGCAGCAGTGCACCAAGCAGTAAAACCTTTCACTATTTAGAAGCAAACTATGAAGTTTTATGAAGTAATGTTGATTTGAAAGTAAAACTTTTTTAAATATACTGTCTCATCCTTGTAAATGCTGCTGCTCACAAAGGACCATCTGATCCACATACAACTTGGCAGAGGTTTTATGCCATGTGCTTGTCCTATTTCAATGCTGCAGTTCTAGCAATGTCCTGCATCTAGTGGCTGGGAATCGAACCCACGCCTTCATCATGGTAGATGAGAAGCTGACTACTTTTAATTCTCATAGACCACAGAAAGCTTGAGTATGTCAAATCAGCTAAAGACAGGTGTTAAATCAACATCTAACCAGACTAATGGTCTTTTTAGCCTTGAAAAAAAAACTGGTCACAAATCAGTTACATATATCACTGATTGTTGCAGGTCACTTTTGACCATATATGTCTAAATCACTTCAAACTTAAAATATTTTACGGTACAATTTAATTTGAACAAATTTACCAACTGCATATCCATCAACCAAGCATAATTTGGATCCTTTTTCTTTTTCTCACACACTGGAGACAGGATGTACATGTACTTCAGTTCCAGTGCTTTGAGGAATGGTGTAATGTCAATGCCATTGTGACCACAACAGGACACCTTGCCAGTTTCATAGATGTCTGAAGCTTCCAGAGCACCATCGAGTAATACAATGCCACATTTTTTTCAATCTCAATGCTGCAAATTTTCTGCATTTACCTGCTGTTATAGCACCTGTTTTACATTTTTCAATTTTAATGATTTGTATGTTATTAAATAAAAGTAAGACATTTGTAGTAATCAGTATGGTGTTTTTTGTAAGCTTTTAACACTATGAAAGGGTTAGTATTAACTCTAGTTAAATTTTAACTCCTGAAAGTTTTTTTTTTTCTAAGAAAAAGTGTTACTTTGCTCTAACGATATACAAGATGTTTATGGACAAAGAGAAAAGCTTATTGCGGGCTGACACTGGAAATGCCTGCATGTAGTGACGTCAGCTGAATAACAGAATAATGTATAGGCATCAATAAAAGGCATAATCTCATGTTGACAGCTGTCTCAACATAAGAAAAGGCTGTCTTTTGCGCAGTTGTCTGATCATTTCTATTGAGGGGTGTTAATCATCGTGGGACGGGAAAACAGAGACAGGACATAGATCAAAGTCATTTGTACGGTCAAAGAATAGTTAGTTGTCATGGCAACCTGGACAGCTGCAGAGACTGCTGAGTGATGCGGCACCAGGGTTCATGCATTACACCAGAGGATTTCCTCTGCTCAAAAGATAATTTGTTTCCTACACTCATGAAAAATGCTCTGGCAATATTAAGTCGTCGAATTACTTCAGTTAAGTAACTGTAATATTTACATATTAAGTATTACAGTTAAGTAACTGTAATATTTCTAATAAGTAACTAATATTTTTTTTACATTTATCCATCAATAGGTTATATGTAAATTTTCTTTTGGCTGTTGCTGTCAGTACCACAGTGGATCATACAACCTGCACCCATCATTGCACCGGTTTTACCCCATTGGCAACCTGGGCTTGGGATCATGCAGCAGATGGGTAGTATGGGGTGTGCAACCCACCAATGGTGGGGCTTGAATTCAGATCCTCAAACCAGCAACCTACTGCTTGACCCGCCTGAGCCAACACACCTTTATGCCCTTCTCATAATTGTCCATGCAAATTGTTACTAAAATATGATAATGTATTAGCAACTTACATAATGACAATAAATCACATATAGCCATGTCACTTTTTCCAGATTTCAATACCAGATTGTTAGAACTCTAGGATTTAAAAAGTGAGGCTACTATATGAAACATAGTTTTAGGTAAATATACTTATTTAACTGTCAACTTAGTATCAAAAGTTCAGGTGATGTGCGCTGCATAATCAATAAAACAACAACTACAACAAAACAACTTGGTAGCATCCAGAGCAGCACTACAATGTCAGCTTAATTTAAAAACTGCAGCCTAATTTACAGTATATTCATGACAACAGTTTAGATACAGTACCTTTATTCTGGCTTTCAGCACATCTAGGTTCAGGAATATCTTCTGGAATATATCTATATATTGGAGTGACAAGGATGGATAAGATTAAGAATCAGAGGGGCAACCCATGTTAGATGTTTTGGAGATAAAGTCAGAGAGGCCAGACTGAGGTGGTTTGGATGTGTTCAGAGGAGAGATTGTGAATATATTGGTAGAAGGATGCTGAGGTTGGAGCTGCCAGGCAGAAAGTCTAAAGGAAGACCATAGAGGAGATTTATGGATGCAGTGAGAGAGGACATGAAGTTCGTTGGTGTGAGAGAGGAGGATGCAGAGGATAGGGTTAGATGGAGGCAGATAATTCACTATGGCGACCCCTGAAAGGGAACAGCTTCATGGACTTGTGCACAGGACATTAGAAGTGATGGAATAAGTATAAGCCTCTTAGTTCCAGTCAAAGGGAACTTAATAATGATTTAGTACAGAAAGACATTCTAGACAATTGTTTGCTTCCAACATTGTGAAAATGTTTCAGTATTTGCCAGATAATTCAATTCTATTTGTGGCAGTATCTGAGAATGTATTCATTTGTTATCATTAATAATAATACAAAGTCCCCAATGCAAAAGGATTATTGGCACTTTGAACAGTAACACCTACACTTATATATTTGAAACAAGTTACACAGTTATAATTTGTTTAGTCAGTCACATGGTACTACACTACTCCCACTATTTACTTTGGTTTTCCTCCTCATGGATGTCTTGCATATGTGTATGCGCAGTTAAATGCAAGAATAGTGCAGGTTTCATTATAATCTAATTGTGAAACAATAAATCTTTGTAAACTGTATATGTACATTATAGACACATTTTCTGATCACAGATGCATATTAAAGTTAAAAAGGTTAAAGCTACAACTCTGAGTTCATAAAGCATTCAAAAAAGGGACATATTATAATAATTATAGATATGAATCCCTCATATTTTTAACAATAGATGCAGTATAACATAATGTAAAATATAAAAAAAAGTATGTAATTTATGCACATTTCAGGTTTCAGCATTTAGATGGCAATTGAGAGCTCGTCCACATTTTCAGTCTGTGTATCCACTGAGCCTGCAACCTGGGTCATGTAGCGCTTCATACACTGCACATGAGCGCATGGTGTCTGCAGGAGGAGTCTGGCAAGATGCCTCTTGAACTTCTCACCCACAAACATGTAGAGGAACAGATTGAGGCAGCTGTGTGAATACGCCACGGCTTCAGTGATTTGCAACATGAGCTGGATCCTTCTGCTGATCTCACACGTTTGAGAAATGATGCCCTTCAGTTCCAGTGCTTTGAGGAGTGCTGCGATGTTGTACGGTATTAAGCAGCAGAAGAAGACCACCGTGACCACAACGACAAGACAAACAGCTTGTTTTCTAGATGTCTGAAGCTTCCAGAGCACCATCGAGTAACAAAATCCCACAATACACAGTGGAATCAGCATGCCCAAAACATTCATTTTAATCAAAGCTGCAGTTTTCACATCATTGTGACTTAATTTTTTTGGATACGCAGTGCAAAGCACTTCAGTCTCATTTTCTATGATGCCACGATCCAGTAGCTCAGGAAATGATGCTGCAACAGCCATCATCCAGACTACCATGCTAGATAAAATCCCATAACATTTTTTGCGGATTCTCAAGACAAACACAGCATGAACAATAGCTAAGTATCTGTCGATGCTCATCAGCACAATAGAGAAAATACCAGCATAAAATCCAATGTAGTACACACTGAGGACCAGAGAGCACATGGTGTTACCAAATACCCAGGTATCTCTGGCATAGTGAGCCAGGAAGGGGAGAGAGAAGATTAGTAGAAGGTCAGCGATGGCCAGGTTCAGGAGAGACACATCAGTCATGCTTTTTATCTGGGCACCTTTTAACATCACCCACAGCACCAGCATGTTGCCCAGGAAGCCGACCACGAAGAACAGAGAGTAGAGCACTGGGAGGAACCGGCTTGCATGGGCTCCATAATTACATGGTTCAATAAAATCAGAGTAATCAATTTCTGTCGTGCTGAAAAAAGTAAAGAGAAAGTTATTTCAGTACAGAGTTTCAGTACATCAGAAGCTGAATTAGTATTTTTGGACAAAAATTGTGTGCATTATTATTCAGACTTCAGACACAACTACTGACTTACAATTACAACTAGAGACTAGAGTAAAACAGTTACTGAGCATTTTGAATGAGACAGCATTTTATCAGAGACAGTGTTTATCTTGGAGAATAAATGTGTCATATAAGTAAAATTACAAACAATTTTTTTTAAGTCCTGAGTAACTGTTGAGTGCTTGGTTAGCTTCCTCTTCAGATCTGAGCTCTCTTCTTCTTCTTCTTCTTCTTATTATTATTATTATTATTTAATTATATCACATAATAGAGTAAACCAAAATATTTGCATTAGTATAATTGTATTAATTTTAAATTTATTTTATTTAATCAAATAAATTATATCCCATGCACAAAATATAATTTTACAACCTCAAGCAGGCATTTGGTGGCTGCATAAAGTGTATACAGAAGCGAAAAACAAGTTCATGACTAATGAGGTTTGAGATCATATTGTTATACCAGTGATTAATGTAATAATTACAACTAAGACTATTTATGCAGCAATATATTAGTAATATACAAGATTATAATATTCACATACAAAGAAGTCATTATTGATAAAAAAAAAACAAATATTTTTCTCCATTTTTCCCAAGTGCTTTTGACTGCGTTTTATATTTAGAATGTAAAAGGTGCTCACCTTAATGACGTTTCTTCCCAGGGATTGCTGGTAGTCTTCATTTTTGCCATTCAGCTTCAGACAAAAAAATGTAAACCTGTAAGTAAAACCATGTACATGTTTATGTTTTTGTTCACAAATTGTAAAGTCAGCGGTTTGCCTCATGCTGATACAATCCTGCATTACAGAGAAGTTTATTTTATTTCATTAACTTATTTATTTAATTGTGGTATTTGTCTCTACCACACTGTGAAGTGAACAATGTTTTTTTTTTTTTAAATCTGTGTAGAATGTAAGAAAGCAACAGAGGTAGGTTTTGGTGTTGCTTTCCTGGGATGGTCTTCATGAAAACCAGTTTCATCATGGTGCTCGATGGGTGCATTTTGAAAATGACCTAACAACACTGTTCCAGAACAGCTGATCCTCATAGACTTTTAGTCCAATTAGCTGCTGCTGTTGTTGTTGTTAATTAATTACCCAAACCCATATGTGTTAAATAAGAAAAATAAAAACCATGAATAGGTAGTCATGTCTATCTTTTTTGACTGGTACTGTAAGTTTTAGCTGTGTAGTAACTGTAACAATGCAGAAAGTAAAGCATTCAAACAATAGGTAGAGGTTCCTGAAGCACAACGCCCACCATACTGTACATACTTATACTTATAAAGGACGCTGGAATGCACTAAAAATACCCATATGTGGCGACGTCAGCTGAGAACGAATCATAGAATAATATATACTGTAGGTGTCTATAAAACTAGTCCTTATGATACAGAAAGTAAAAGTGCGGACGTGGAGCTCGTTTCGTTATGCGCTGTAGGAGCTGGACTGCTCTCTGGAGTCAGGGGATTAGGAAATGGGAGGGATATCCTCTAATATCCTCTAATCCTCTAAAAATGTAAAAAAAAAAAATTGTGTATTTTGCAATGTTGCAGATTACAAAAAGTGAAACAATCATGGTAATAAAAACTCCTCCTGTCACCAATCCAAAAAGGAAAAAATAAAAAGTTTTTTCTGCTTTTTTAAATCAAAATATGATGAAACATCTAAGCGTGATTATTATTTTTTTTTTATAAAGAAAGATGCTCATATCATGAATAATCTAAACGAAATGTAATGTACATAGATTGCCCTGCGCTCCTTTGCGCAATTTTCTGGATGTTTCTCTCAAGGCGTGTAATCACCGGGGGAGGGGAAAAGGAAAGCACATGCAGTATAATATAATGTAAAAAATACACATTTATACACATTTCAGCCGCAATTTAAATGGCAACAGAGAGCTCGTCCACGTTTCCAGGCTGTGTATCCACTGAGCCTGCAACCTGGGTCCTGTAGCGCTTCACACACTGCACATGGACAGATGGTGTCTGGAGGAGGAGCCTGGCGAGATGCCTTTTGGACTTCTCACCCACAAACACATAGAGGAACGGATTAAAGCAGCTGTGCGAGTACTATTCCAGCTGTTTCAGAGCACCATCAAATAACAAAATTCCACAATACTCAGTGAAATCAGCATGCACAAAACATTCGTTTTAATGAAAGCTGCACTTCTCATCTCATTGTGATTTGCATTTTTTGTATAAGCGCTAAAAATACAGTCCAATTTGGTATGATCAGGAAAGAAGCTTGCAAAAGTCATGACCAGAGGATGGGCTAAAATCCCAAAAGCTTTTGTTCAGATCTCAAGACGAACACGGAATAAACTATAGACACCTTTGTTGACTTTGGACTTGCTGAAACACAAAGGACCGATACCCGGAGATGTCATGGCACCACAAACCACTGCAACTTTAGGAGGCCTCATGCCCAATGTCTCATAGTCCCCAGACGTCCTGTGAGATTGTAAATAGTATATTACTAATACCAATATTAGTAACACAAGTTTCACGCCACATTTATTAAGAAAACAAACAAAACCAAAAATTGTGTTGTCTATTGTTGTGTATAATAATAATAATAATAATGGTTTCAGAATGATTAATCACATATTTCAATACCATATAGCAGTTTTAGTGCTGAGTAGTTATTCTCTGCTGATGATTTTTAGACTTGTTCATAAGATGCATGTGTAAAGACAGAAATATGTCAAATAAATTAAAAAAGCTTTCAAAACAGACAGTCGTCTAACCTACTGTTTATCCATGTCACACGATAGCGTATAAAGTACATCTAGCAAGTTAATGTAAAAGTGTACCGTTACTGTAAAAGCAAATTAACATTAAATAAGATCTGATCTTTAGCAAACTCTGCATTTCCTCACGTTTTAATTTACCTCTGCTTTTAATCTGTATGTAACAATACTACAGAATACTGAATACTGCATGGTATCAGTAGTTCATCCGAGTATCAGTAATTTATCAGTACATTTATATGGTATGCAGAAACAAGCCTTGCCGCATTTCTACATAAGGTATTTGGCTCAATGTAAACACTAAGCACATACTGCTGATGTGGTGGTGGTGTTTTTTTTTCCATCTCACCCGACCAGGCTGTAAAAAATCCTCCCACTAAGTTTCCTCTAACGTCTGACTCAGTCTTTCTGATTTTTCTGGTTTTCTGAAGAAATGACGTCATGTATTTTGGACGCACGCTTGCATCCCTCGGGTTCAACAATATAAAACTCCACTCATGTAAAACTTATTGTCCAATCACTAGCCTGTAAATTGCTCGACTAGAAGCAACTGTTGCAACTGAGTGCCAAGTGATGTTGTTTTTGGGTTCCACACATTACACAAGAGGAATTAAACAAATGTATAGATACAGAATGCATGTAGTACAGAACCTGTGCACTTGTGGAGTTTTGATATCAATGCCCTTTTTTAAACCCTTGACTGTAACGTAATGCCATTGTATCAGTGTACATGTTCATTCCATGTAAATTAAATATGACATACTACCCTTGTTTCTCTTGGATCTAAAATCACATCCAAACATAGATTATATGAAAATTTGGGCACAAGTTCTCACACAAGTTAACCAGTATAAATGTTACATAGACGTAAGAATGAAAAAAATATTTATATTTTTATAGTTATTAGTATCTCACACTTAACAGTTTGACCTGTTTGAAAAGTTTTAAACTAGTGGTTCTTAAAGGTCACAAATGCTTAGTTGTACCCTGATCATCACCCTAATCCTAACCCTACTTGTAATTTATTTTATGTTACACAGCTGATTAGTACCAGGTGGCACGGTGACACTGTGGCCTCGCACCTAAAGGGTTGAGGGTTTTATTCTTGCTTCGGGTCTGGGTTCAGAGAGTTTGCTTGTTCTCCCTGGGTACTCCGGTTTTCCTCAGCCTAATTTACATTCCAAAACTGTCTGAAAAAAACTATTTTATGTCTGTGTATGGCCTGTGATGGATTGGCACCCAGTCCAGAGTGTACCCCCCTTATGCCCACAGTCTCCTGGGACAGGCTCCAGGCCCCTATACAGGATTAGCAATATAGAAAATAAATGAATGAAAGATTAACACCAAAGCTTACCAATGTCCAAACTTTCCAGATAAGCTTCTTCTTGCTTTATTTTTTATTTTAATAAATTCTCCTTATAAATACACTGTAAACCCTAATGCTCAAGTAATTAAACATATTGAATAGTGTTAACTTAAATAATTACAATTAGTTCAAATTAATAGACCTTGATGAATATTTAGAACTTTTTGGTATTTATGAGTTTGTAGAAATGACACTTTTCAAGTTAGCTGAACAAGTTTTTATTTTAAGCCACAATAACTGTCTCCTTAAAGTTCCACCAACTTAAAATCTTTCAGCCTAGCGATTTTGTGTCTGACGTCATCAATGCACATGTAAAATTGTTTTAATCAAGATGGTGGATTGGTCCGTCGTCGCATGATGCTGTAGGTATAATCTTTTTCATGTTCTACAAGACTTATTCTACAAGGGTGTAAAATGGTAAAAAAAAAATACTAATAAAAATTTGAATGATTAGCTCTGCCCACAATTCACAAAGCCATGCTGCAAAGATTTTAAATCTTAGACCTGGAGATATATGAGATTAATTATTTTGTTTAAAAACCAATTTAATCTTTCTTATCAAGTAAAATGTTCTTTTTGCTTGCCTTCACATGCATATGAATTTGAGTAACATCCAATTCTTAATCTGTAGGGTTTAATATGATGTTGGCCACGCCCCCTTTACAGCTATAAGGGCTTCAACACTTTGGAAGGCTTTCCACAAGGTTTAGGAGTGCCACATGCCTAAATGTAAATGTTTAGGGGTGTGTTTATGGGAGTTTATGGTCATTCTTCCAGAAGTGCATTTGTAAAAAATTTGTCTCATAGGACAAGAAGTCCTGACTTGCAGTTTCTGCTTTAATTCATCCCAAAGGTGTTCTATCTGGTTGAGGTCAGGCCAGTCAAGTTCTTCCACACCAAACTCACTCATCCCTGTCTTTATAGCCCTTGCTTTGTGCACTGCTGGGCAGTCATTTTGGAACAGGAAGGGGCCATCCCCAAAAATGTTTCCTTAAAGTTAGGAGCATGAAATTGTCTCCTCTTGTTATGCTAAAGCATTAAGAGTTTCTTTCACTGAAATTAAGGGGCGAGTCCAACACCTAAAAAAACCTAACATCAGATCCAACATGACTGCGCACCAGTGCACTACGCAGTAAAACTTTTCACTATTTAGAAGCAAACTATTAAAATATGGTATACATTTATGAAGTAATGTTGATTTCAAGGTAAAACCTGCACTGTAAAAAATTCAATCTTGAGTTAACTCAAAATTTCAAGGCAACAAGCTGTGCAGCAAGTTGACTTGACATTTTTAGTTAAATCAACAACTTGGGTTAAAAGTGGAGTAAACTCAAAAAAGCTGTGCAGCAAGTGAAATTTTGAGTTAAGTAAACTTGTTGTTGACTTAACTAAATTTACTGAGTAAGGTCTCCCAACTTATATTCTTTTGTTAAGTTAAAAGTGTTTTGATAGTTTCAAAGACTTATTCATTTAATAAATGTGAACTTGTCACATGTTTTGGGTTCAAAATATGTGTTTAAATTTATGGAAGCAGGTTTTTTAATTATATGTTTTTTAATTAACATATAATACAATGTAATGAAAAAAGCTGTAACTGCATGCTTAAAAGTTTCTTCCAAATTTTATTTTAAACCAAAAGGAACACACTACAACCACATTCCTTGACTTTCAAATAAAAGTAAACTAAAAGAAACATGGCAAGATGTCTAAATTTCACAAAACAAGGAAAAGAATACATAATAATAATAATAATAATAATAATAATAATAATAATAATAATAATAATTTGAAGTCTGAAAACAGCTCACAAAAGCAAAGTTATAGCAGAAGTTAAGTCTTAAGGGATTGTACCCTTGCAGAGCAGTGAGTGCCCAATTCCATGAACACCTTCTCAATCACCTCAAAAGTGTACTTCAGATTTTTTGGTACTGAAATCCATGGCAAACAGGTCAAAGGCAAAACTGTTAAGCAACAGCAGATTGCAGATCTGGAGCATCTTGCAAGACAATCTCTTCATCCAACACAAGAGTAAAGTTTATGACACTGGTCAAAGTCGTAGAGGGGACATCATCTTCAATCACAATAGGAACTCCCACTTTCATCCCTCTGGTCTGTCCTTCATCAGGAGTACTGTCCTAATGTAATAAAGAGTACAAAAAAAAAAACACTTCTGACATCCATCTTTTCTATGTTGTTATATTTCTTTTTGTTCCATGAAAGTTTTGGATCCTACTAGATTAATGTAGACAAAATGTACAGAAAGAAAAACCTCATAAATCCTTAAAATCAGTTGTCTCTGAGCTATACAAGTTTGAGATGATCAGATAAAGTAAAATGAGAGCCTGAGTTCAAATGAATAAGAATTAAAATATCTTAATAATGTCAACACAAACATTAACAGCCATATTTTTGTCAAAGTGCCTGCAGAGAATCAATGCAAAATACTCACAAGACATGTTCTGAATAGTGCAAATAATCCATCACGGATAAACAAATTGAGATCTTCCAGGACAGTTTTCATTCAGTGAGCCACAATATTTGAAGTCTGAAAAAAGGCGCTAATGTTATGCATTGTCACTTTTTGTAATCTTTTATAACATTAACTATAACATTTAACATTGTGGAGACTCTAATTATGAGAGAAAGATTTAGAAATACTGTATGCAATACTGTTTGCATAGAAAAAAAGATGTTCAAGTTTGTGCTCAAGTGTCTCAGCATCTAATTTTTCTATGTCCGTTTCCAGCTTCAGGTTCACTGTTCAGCTCAGGTTCTGTTTCATTCAAGATTTTCTCTGATTCCTTATGCATTAATGTGGTGTTAATTGATTTCTTGTTCTATGGCTGCTAAAGCTTGAATCTACATTTCTGTTAGGGGAAAATACGATCTCTCTATTTCTTATATGTTTACCAAGATAAGAACTGTACTTCAAAGCAGATCTAACTGAACTCACACAAGTATGTTCTTGAAGGTTACATTTATTTGATCAGAAATACAGTAAAAACAGGAATAATGTGAAATATTACAATTCAAAACAGCTTTTTTTTTCATTGGAATGTATTTAAATTGTTTTATTTATTGCTGTGATGTAAAGCTGTATTTTCTGCATCATTACTCCAGTCTTCAGTGTCACATGATACTCAGAAATCACTATTTCTTTAATTCATTCATAATGATCAAGAAACATTTATTGAGTTTTGTGGAAACAATAACGTTTCCCCCCAGGACTGAATGACAATATTAGAAATTTTTATAGACTAACATTCTTATTATTATTAAGATTGGCAAAAAAGCTATAACTCTCTATACAAAAATATCAAGAAATTTTCCCATGATCAGATCCTCATATTATATGAGTAATGATGCAGAACATTCATCTTAATGTCACAGCAATAAATTACAGTTTTAAGTATAGTACATTCCAGTAGAAAACAGAAATTTTGAAGTTTAACATTATTTCACATTATTCCTGTTTTACTATATCAAATAAATGTAGTATTTTAATTTTGATCAAATAAATGTAGCATTGATTAACATAAAACTCTTTTAAAAACAAAAAAATAATACAGATCTCAAACTTTTGAACGTTAGTGCACACTGTTTTAAGAGCTAGTCTGACCAATTATAGGTTTGCAAGGAAATGTTCAATCGTCTTTTTTTTTTTGATATATCTAATTAAATTAAATTAAATTAAATGGGGGGGGTATGAATAGTCTTACATAAAAAAGTAAACTAGTAAGGTATAACAAGCATAATTTCCCCCCTAACTTCATACTTTGTTCTTAAAATCTTTATAAATACTGCATTGTAAATGTTTACTTACATGAAATGGCAAAGTTTGAGGTCTTGTGATGAAGTCTGAAAATGTGTTTATCCAGGAGGATATTGAGAGAATGTGTTCTAAAACGATAAATGCAAAGATTACAAACACATTCGTGGTGCAAATACTGCACATTTTAACTACCAAGTGTTGAAGAGTTATTATGAATGTAAACCGAATTTCTAGAGTCTTACTCTTCAAATCAAATATCACACATGCAGGGATATAGACACAATAATATTGTGCTGTAAATCATTATTAAATCATATTCAATTATAAATGTAATATTTCTAATATAATTAAATATACTTCATAATATGCAACACCTGTAATAAATAACAGATAAATGTAGTAAACTTAAAATAATACAAAATATATTGACTGTAGAAACTCAGGTTACAGGAAGACTTGCAGCTTTATCACTGGCTCACGTTAAATAAACAACTGCACCAAGCTATATGTACTTCACAAAGAGCACCATATAATAACGCTCATTTATGTTAAGATAATTTCTACAAAGGACTTCGATATAAAAATATGCACTTACCAAAGTTTAAAAGAAGTTGTCCGTTGTGAGGTGGAAAAACGGGATGATGTTCAAAATACCCGCTGCACCCAACACGCATGCGCCACTTCAGAACCGTATCTGCGCGCATGCGCCAACTTCAGAAACGTAACAGCGCGCA
>JAAGKR010004222.1:14039-34349 GCA_011419295.1 Clarias macrocephalus | reverse complement strand
TTAACATTATTTCACATTATTCCTGTTTTACTATATCAAATAAATGTAGTATTTTAATTTTGATCAAATAAATGTAGCATTGATTAACATAAAACTCTTTTAAAAACAAAAAAATAATACAGATCTCAAACTTTTGAACGTTAGTGCACACTGTTTTAAGAGCTAGTCTGACCAATTATAGGTTTGCAAGGAAATGTTCAATCGTCTTTTTTTTTTGATATATCTAATTAAATTAAATTAAATTAAATGGGGGGGGGGTATGAATAGTCTTACATAAAAAAGTAAACTAGTAAGGTATAACAAGCATAATTTTCCCCCTAACTTCATACTTTGTTCTTAAAATCTTTATAAATACTGCATTGTAAATGTTTACTTACATGAAATGGCAAAGTTTGAGGTCTTGTGATGAAGTCTGAAAATGTGTTTATCCAGGAGGATATTGAGAGAATGTGTTCTAAAACGATAAATGCAAAGATTACAAACACATTCGTGGTGCAAATACTGCACATTTTAACTACCAAGTGTTGAAGAGTTATTATGAATGTAAACCGAATTTCTAGAGTCTTACTCTTCTCCAGTCTCTTTGGCTGTGAGTAATAAGTGGGCTAAGTTTGCAACAACTTATTTTATTAAGCCAAATGGCAAGACAGTACTCATGTGCTTCTCTCACACCGTGTCACACTCTCACCTGTCCCATGGGAAACCCCAGGCCGGTAACCTGTTAGTTCCTCTTAACATAACCAACATAACCAATAAATCAAATATCACACATGCAGGGATATAGACACAATAATATTGTGCTGTAAATCATTATTAAATCATATTCAATTATAAATGTAATATTTCTTATATAATTAAATATACTTCATAACATGCAACACCTGTAATAAATAACAGATAAATGTAGTAAACTTAAAATAATACAAAATATATTGACTGTAGAAACTCAGGTTACAGGAAGACTTGCAGCTTTATCACTGGCTCACGTTAAATAAACAACTGCACCAAGCTATATGTACTTCACAAAGAGCACCTTATAATAACGCTCATTTATGTTAAGATAATTTCTACAAAGGACTTCGATATAAAAATATGCACTTACCAAAGTTTAAAAGAAGTTGTCCGTTGTGAGGTGGAAAAACGGGATGATGTTCAAAATACCCGCTGCACCCAACACGCATGCGCCACTTCAGAACCGTATCTGCGCGCATGCGCCAACTTCAGAAACGTAACAGCGCGCATGCGCCAACTTCCGAACCAACTTGCATTAGAAAGTCTGTTCAGTAATTAACCCTTAGTTGACCCAGCGAGTTTTTAATGAACTTGTTTTCATTAGTTCACTCAGCTTTTTCATGTCTTATTGTCCACATTACTAATAAATACTCATTATGCCAACATTTTGCTAGTTTGATTTTTTACAGTGTGTTTAAATATACTGTCTCATCCTTGTAAATGCTGCTGCTCACAAAGGACCATCTGATCCACATACAACTTGGCAGAGGTTTTATGCCATGTGCTTGTCCTGTTTCAATGCTGCAGTTCTAGCAATGTCCTGCATCTAGTGGCTGGGAATCGAACCCACGCCTTCATCATGGTAGATGAGAAGCTGACTACTTTTAATTTTCATAGACCACAGAAAGCTTAAGTTTGTCAAATCAGCTAAAGCAAGATGTTAAATCAACATCTAACCAGACTAATGGTCTTTTTAGTCTTAAAAAACTGGTCACAAATCAGTTACATATATCACTGATTGTTGCAAATCACTTTTTACCTTATATGTCTTAATCACTTAAAACTTAAAATCACAATTTAATTTTAACTAACTTACCAACTGCACATCCATCAACAAAGTTGAGATTTTTTTTAAATTATATTTTATTGTCTATTGTGGCCATTTTAACCTTGAAACATGCCATGCATTTTTATTACAAAATATTTTATATTACATTTTAGAGCATTTAGATTTAATTATATTTCATTTACATTTACATTTCAATTACTCCTGTGTGTGTAGGAGTTACATATTCTACATAATTATCTTTTTCAGTTGTGTGTTCTTCAGGTATGTTCATTTGGTAGGTGTTTATTTGATATGTCTATATATGTTTAGTATAGAAAGACATTTATGATAATTGTATAATTCTAACATTGTGTAAATGTTTTGGTGTTTTCCAGATAATGTGATTCTATTTGTGGCAGTAGCTGACATTAATAAAATAAAATAAAATAATAAAAATAAGTACTTATTATGACTATTATTAATAATACCAATGAAAAATCTGCAATGCAAAATTTAATTGCCATATATTTATTTAAATGACATTCAAATGTGTTTTGAAACAAGTGATTTATGTTAGTACTCAATAACTGTAGAATAATACACAAGTATGACATTTGAGACACAGTTATAATTTGTTTCTACTCCCACTATTTACTTACTTTTTCCATTTCATAGAAGTCTTGCATACGTGTATGTGCAGTTAAATGCAAGCATAAAAATTCATGCTAAATTACTATCTAATTATATGTTATTTTATGTTATAATATAATATATGTCCACGAATCTTAGTACATGGTATAAGTACACCGTAAACAGATTTTGATTGTGAATGACACATATTAAACATACGAAAGTTAAAGAAACCACTCTGAAACTTCACAAATCATTCACACGTTGTGCATATTATAATAATTGTTCACTTAATTAAGAGATATATAAGACATGTAGATACAACCTTTTGCATTGTAATACATGCATTACAATAGCATGTAAAATAATATAACATATATAATTTATATACATTATGCTGTTTCTTTAGCATTTAGATGGCAACTGAGAGTTCGTCAACATTTTCAGTCTGTGTATCCACTGAGCCTGCAGCCTGGGTCGTGTAGCGCTTCATACACTGCACACGAACACATGGTGTCTGCAGGAGGAGCCTGGCGAGATGCTTCTTGAACTTCTCACCCACAAACATGTAGAGGAACGGATTGAGGCAGCTGTGCGAGTACGCCACGGCTTCAGTGACTTGCAGCATCAGCTGGATCCTTTTGCTCATCTTACACTCTGGAGGCAGGATCTGCTTCAGTTCCAGTGCTTTGAGGAATGCTGCAATATTGTACGGTATCCAACAGCAGAAGAAGACCACCATGACCACAACGACAAGACAAATGACCCTTTTCTTGGATGTATGAAGAGTCTGAAGCCTCCTGAGCACCATCGAATAACAAAATCCCACAATACACAGTGGAATCAGCATGCCCAAAACATTCATTTTAATGATAGCTGCACTTCTCACCTCATTGTGACTTTGTTTATTTTTTGGATAAGCACTGCAAATTGATTCGTTTCCAAATGGTTCAACTCCAAGATCCAGTAGCTCAGGAAATGATGCTGCAACAGCTAGCATCCAGACTACTATGCTAGCTAAAATTCCATAAGCCTTTGTTCGGATTCTCAAGGCAAACACAGAATGAACGATAGCCAAGTATCTGTCGATGCTCATCAGTACAATAAAGAAAATACCAGCATAAAATCCAATGTAGTACACACTGAGGACCAGAGTGCACATGGCGTTACCAAATACCCAGGTATCTCTGGCATAGTGAGCCAGGAAGGGGAGAGTGAAGATTAGTAGAAGGTCAGCGATGGCCAGGTTCAGGAGAGACACATCTGTCATGGTTTTCACCTGAGCACCTTTTAACATCACCCACAGCACCAACATGTTGCCCAGGAATCCCACCACGAAGAACAGAGAGTAGAGCACTGAGAGAAACCAGCTTGCATGGAGTTCGTATTGACATGGTTCAATGTGTTCAAAACCAGAATAATCATATTCAGGTGTGCTGAAAACAGGGAAGAGAGAGTTACTGCAAGAAGATTTTTAGCACATGGGAAGATGAGTTATTGTGCAATGATGATTTGTGCACATTAATATTCAGAATTTATATATAACTACAAACTTAAGCACACTTCAGATGTTGTATGAAAGTTTAAAGATTAGAGAAAAACTTTGTTATGTAGAGTACATCAAGCTTCATGTTCTGGCTTGAAAATACACAAGAACAACTCTGAATGCCATTTGAGACCATTCTTATATGTTAACATATTTAACCTATTTGTTAATTAAGAATATTATCCCTTCAAAATCCTTCCTTCACTGAGCACTGTGGATGAGAAAGGATTTTACTTAGAGACAATGGTTGTTATGGGGGAAAAAATAGTTTCAACTCAATTTAATAGAGTCCTAAGGGCAGCAGATTTGTAACTGATTTGCTTCTATTCAGATCACACCTCTATTATTATTATTATTATTATTATTATTATTATTATTATTATTATTATTGTTGTTGTTATTATTCTTAAAAATTTAAAAAATTCTCTTAATGACACAGCAGCATAATTTAAAGAATTGGCAATATTGTTTTATTAATTTCTAACTTAAAACTAAGAATTTAAATAATAGTAAAATAGTAATTGTAAAAAAAATAAATGATATCTCATGCACCGAGTACAATTTCATGACAATTGGAGATCATATTGTTATATCAGTGACTAATGTGATAATTACCATTATGGCTATTTATGCAGCAATATATAAGCAATATACAAGATTTCTATTAGATAGGCAGTTTTCTAGCCGCAATTTCTTGCTTTTGTTGCTCGTAAAAATGAGCATTTGTGTTTAAACGTAGTGGTTTCCCATTGAAATACTCCATTTCACTATTAAGGACAATTTGACAATCTCAAAGGTATGAACTTGTTTAATTACTATGATGACTTGACTTATATTTTTAAGCAATTATGTAGTTATTATAATTTGTAAAATAAATATAAGTTATCAGTTGTGAAAGCTATACAATTTATAAATACTGCTTCATAACAGTGTTTTAAATGCAAATGTTATCACCATCTTCATATTTGCTTTGATTAAGGCTTACTAAGTCCCCATTTTAATAAAGTTTTAGTCTTTATAAAGGATTTGTAATAAATTGATGATGTAAATTCAACACTGTGGCTAGAAGTCAATACAAGCTAGGTTTCTAGACCAGAAACGTTCCCGCCACTCACTCTTCTCCCTGGTATACCCCTGAGCTCCGTATTCTTAAGGCCACTGGCAGACGGCTTGAACGTCTTTACAGGAAAACTGGTCTTACTGTTCATTACTTGGCTTTTCTTAATCATCTCAAACGTTATAAATCTGCTCTCTTCTCAGCTCGCTCTAACTTTGTCTCTACCACAATTAATAAATCGAGCAACAGGCCTGAAGCATTATTTAATTCGATAAATAAACTTACCAAACGCACACCTCAGGATACTATAGTATCTAATGAGTTTTGCTGCTCTTTTCTGGATTATTTGCTTGAGAAGACTAATGCCGTCCACCAATGTTTCCCTACTAATACAGAGCTCAGCCATCCAACAAATCTATCATCTCAGTCTCTATCTTGTTTTTCTCTGACGACCCCAGACTCCGTTTCTAAGCTAATCCTGAAATCCAACTCTTCCTCCTGTCACCTTGATCCTGCTCCTACTTCTCTTATGAAACTTTGCCACTCTGCTATTTCTGCACCTATTTCTCATTTCATCAAAGCATCTCTTGCCTCTGCTTCATTTCCGTTGCCACTAAAAACTGCTGCAGTTACACCTGTGCTTAAGAAACCCAACCTCGACCCCTCAGTTCTATCTAACTATCGTCCCATTTCTAACTTACCATTCATATCTAAATTACTGGAAAGTACTGTTGCTACCCAACTCCAGTCCTTTCTACTTGATAATAATCTCTTCGACACTTTTCAGTCAGGTTTTCGCCCCCTCCATAGTACTGAAACTACACTTGTAAAGGTAGTGAATGATCTACTGCTTACTGGTGATTCTGGATCCTTGTCTATACTATTGCTACTGGACCTCAGCTCTGCCTTCGATACTGTCTCCCATGATTTACTTATTTCTCGTCTCTCTTCTCTGGGCATTTCTGGTACTGCTCTTTCTTGGTTTTCTTCCTATCTTTCAGATCGACAGTTTTACATTTCTGTTAAGGATTTTCGATCACCCACTGTCCCCCTGAAGCGAGGTGTTTCCCAGGGATCTGTTCTTGGCCCCCTATTATTTACAATTTACATAATCCCACTCGGTCTGATCCTTCAACGTCATGGTCTTAATTATCACTTTTATGCCGACGACATTCAACTTTATTCCATCTGTACACCTGCTCCATCTGTCCAAATTGACAAAATCTCTGCATGTGTAAAGGACATTAGAGCTTGGCTTAGCTTAAACTTTTTGAAACTTAACATGGATAAAACCGAGATCATTTTCATTGGCACTCCAACACTCACCAGCAATATTTCCACTAATTTCACCTGCGAGATTGCTGGATCTCACATCAAAACATCAACTTCTGTCAATGTTTTAGGAGTAATCTTCAACTCCACACTCTCCTTTCAGTCTCACATTAAATCTGTCACTAAATCTGCATTCTTCCATCTACGTTGCATTGCCCAACTGCGTCCCTTCATCAGTACCAAAGATGCTGAAACTGTCATCTATGCATTTGTCTCATCACGCATTGATTTCTGTAATGCCCTTTTCATTGGTTTACCTGCCAGCTCCATCTCTAGGTTACAATATATTCAAAATTCTGCGGCTAGAATACTCACTCATACTAAACGCTCTGCTCATATAACCCCAATCTTGTTTGATCTCCACTGGCTTCCAGTTAACTACTGTATTAAATTCAAAATTCTTCTCCTTGTTTTTTAAATCTTTAAATGGCTTGGCTCCCTGTTATCTCCTCAATTTGCTCGTCCCCTACATCCCATCTCGCTCACTACGTTCTTCCGACTCTGGCCTTCTTGTTGTCCCTCGGTACCGCCTATCTTCAATGGGGGGCAGATCATTTAGTGTTATTGCACCTAAGTTCTGGAATTCTCTACCACACTCTCTCCGTTCTGTTAATAACATCTCAGCATTTAAATCCCTACTCAAAACGTACTTGTTTTCTGAATGTTACAGCTCGATTTGTATGTCTGTCTCCTAGTTTTTTTTTTTTTTTTTTTACTTACTTCAATGTCTGTTTGTCCCCCTTTTTCTATTCATTGTAAAGTGTCCTTGAGCTCTGGAAAGGCGCTATATAAATAAAAATTATTATTATTATCATTATTATTATTATTACTTTATTAATGTCTTGTGCTATTATTTAAGAGAAAGCAACTAAATATTTATATCCATACCTATTTTATTCCATAATTGATTTTAAGCCATGTGGTATTTAAGTAATTATGTATTTAGACATGAAGTATAAAAGTATATAGAGTAAAAAAAAAAAATATATATATATATATATATATATATATATATATATATATATATATATATATATATATATATATATATATATATACTTCCCCATTTCTACCAAGTTAATTTGACTGACGTTAATATTTATGTGTATATGTAATGTGTGCTCACCTTAATGTTACTTCCCTTGGTCCACTGGTAGTATTCATTATTGCCAAAATTAGATTGAAATGCAAAGTCTGTATTAACATATACAGTACAAGTCAAAAGTTTTGCCAAACCAATTCATTCAATTCTAAATGATCTTTTTCTCTGCAACACAGTTTTGCTACCTTGTAAAAGCATATGAACAGCATTAAGTTCATCTTGTGTTATACTTACCAGATTTATGCGCCCATGTAGCAGATTTTCAGCATGTCCATTCAGAGAATTTAGTATAAATACTGGCTCTAATTCCTCATACTGTAGTGAAAAGCGTTGCAAGTGTTGCAGTATTTATTTATACCTGTTAGGTGCTAAAATGCCCACCCTATATTAAGATAAAATATTATATTAATATTATAATGAGTCCTAGCCTTTGTAAACATTAATAAAATATTGGCAAATTAAATGATTAAATGACTGATCTCTCCGAACTAACATAACTAAATATGAATGTTTTTAATCAGTGTGTGTTTATGCAATAAAAAAACAGGTATATTTCTATATTGTTTATTTTATAATAAACTTTATTTTATTGATATTAAATTTTAATATTTATTAAATATAATATTTTTATTTTATTTATTTTAAATCTTGTTACAAGCCATATACAGTATACAGATGTTAAAATGATGATTAACAAATTAATGACAATAATTTATTTAAGATATTTTTATTTAGTGTACACATTTTTGTATTACATAACAAAACCCTGTGTAAAATAAATTTGCCACAAAATAAATATTATATGGCAATTTTCACTAATGAGTTTGATGGATGTCATGTGACTAGGACTATTATAACAGTAATATCATATATGACAATAATAATAATAATAATAATAATAATAATAATAATAATAATAATAAAATATAGACATATATGCTGTAATATAATATTTGATAAAAATGGTGTGTGTGTGTGTGTGTGTGTGTGTGTGTGTATCGCAATCCCTGGCTAGGGGAATTTTAGCACATAACAATTTTGCAACACACCGGAGGCAATGGCAGTGTAGTAAGCGTGTGATAAGCTCCTGGCAACAGCGCAGTGCGATCTGATGGGACACAGCTTGGTTTGATCTCATTGGACCTGATAAGCGCACAGTCATGTGTGTTACAAAAAATTTGTGAGAACATGATAAAGGCATTGAGAACCTGCCTGGGACGTGGCTAGTAAATAGTGTGGACTTGATAAATGTTCTCACTGCCTTATTTGTTACCATTTGGACGCAGTGGGAACTTCACGGTCTTCGATGCAGTGTGACAGTTCATGTCGAAACTATAGTTTATAGCTGGAAACTGATTAGATGTAATTTGAGTACTATGTCATGGACTGTGTTGAGCTCGAGTGTGCAGTTCACCATCACTCGCATTTAGAAACAAACGAAACGTTGCTCAGTTCTCATTCACCTCTTCAGTGCTTTATTCTACACACACAAAATAACAACAAAAGAAATCTCTGCGGGCTACCATGTAAAGACGTAAAAACGTAACGACGTCATCACACAACCTAATATCTTCAGAAAAAGGAAAAATAGAGCATTTGGCCTTGCCCTAATGCAATGTGTAAGAGTGCAATACTTTAACATCCCCACTCGCTCTTAGCTCATTGTATTGTCAGAAAAACAACAAGAACAATTAAGACTTTTCTTTTAAATAAATAATGTAAGCATAAATTATTACACTCTTAAATGCCAAACATGTCTTGAACAAACTCTTTAATTTTTGCTTAGGGGCTGGCTTTGTCATAATGTCTGCAACCATTTTCTCAGTGGGACAATACTCCAAGTTTACCTTGCCATCATTTACATTAGCACCTTTGCCTACAGATTGTGTTTCTGGCTAGTGCTATGGTACCTTGGTTGTCCTCATACAGCTTTGGTTGTGCATATTGGTGTCCATACCCTTGAGTAGTAACAATTGGTGCATGCAAATAGGCTGTCTCAACGTCCACCTGATGCAAGATTAACTTTTCTTGTGCTGCCTTTTACATAACGACTCTCACACAAGTCACGTCAGCTGGTGAGAATGTTTCATCATAGTCAGTCCCTAAGTTTGACCTTTTGCAACAAATCTTGCTTTGTGTTTCTCACATCCATCAATATCTCTTTTCAGTGTATAAACCCATCTGCTTCCAACTGGTTGTTTTCCTGGTGGCAAAAGAGTGAGTGTGAAGGTCTTGTTTTCCTTCAGTGAGCACATTTATTTCTCACATTCTGTGTATGTTTGCATTTCACTTTCTCTATTTGTCTTATTTGTGAACTTTACCAAACTACGCTTTTGGCCCCTCGCTGTGTTAATATAGTACACTAGATAAGCCGGACTGTTTTTTCCTTTCTCTTGTTTGTAAGCAAAACATATTTATCCAAATTTCTGCATTCTGGAAACATCTGGCTTTCTACCTGTGAATAACTCGTATGGAGTTTCCTTTGTACTGTCCACTGTCCACTGAACACCTGTTTCTCACACAAGCTGATGTTTGTATAGTGTTATTCCATAATTCATCTGGTAACTCGCTCTTTATCAGTAAGCACCTGCTCATGTCATAGAGTGTTCCCCAACCGCTCTCTGCTGTGCAATTCTGCTGCGGTGAATATGGTGTGGATGTTTCGTGTCTTATCATATTCTTTGTTAGCAGTGCTTAAAATTCTCGACAGATTCATTTGACTTCTGGTCTGAACTGTGTCTCCCTTAGACTTTAGAAAATAATAATAATAATATTTAAATAATACATAAATAGTCATCCCAAAAAGGCTGTGCATATCGATGGCCCTCTTTGCTCTGTGTTGGCATGGGGCTAAATCAGTGTGAATTAGTTCTAATGGTTTCTTTGCCTTTCTATCTGGCTCTGTTTCTTGTCTGAGTGAATTTTCCCTGTGTACACACTTCACATAATCGATTTTGTCGGACTGTGTCTCTTTTAATGTCCATGCCTCTATCCACACTTTGTAATTTTTGCACATCTTCATAGTTACAATGACCCAGAATGTCATGCCAAGGTTGTAAATCATGACATACATTGCACTGATCAACACTCTCATCAATAGTTAGCAAATAATACAAATTTCCACTTTCGTGGTTGTCGAACCTTCTGCCATCTTTTGTAACCATGCATGCGGCTGTCCCCTCTTTTGAAGGTAATTGTTGCTCCTCCATTTGATGCCCTTGCTACTGAGACAATGTCATGTGAGTACGAAGGCATGTATAGTGCATCCCGTAGCTGTGCTCTGTGATGTCGTCCGGTGTCATCTAGGAAATGAATCACCTCTGTTCCTCGTTCTCGTGACATTCCTCTACACTTTGTCCCGTCGGCTGAATTCCACTGAATGACTCCCAGGTTGAAAAGAGCTGTAAAAGTTTTTGGACTTTCTGATGTCATTCACAGTGTGAGATGTTGCTCCTGCATCAACAATGATGCCTTTTATTTTAACATTATCTGGCAGTCTTTCACATTCTGAGTGTTCAGCTTTGAAGAAATGTTCTTGGCTCTTGGTTATGGTTTTGTTCATCTGCAACCTTTCTGGCGCCATCTTGTTCTCCCTTTTTCCTGCACAAGATTTCTGCATGTGTATTATTTTTACAACGATTACACCACATTCTTTTTAAAAATGTTCTTGCTTTGTGTCCTTTTATTCCACATTTGTAACATGACACATTGGTATCTTCATCTCTTCTCGTCTCATGTGTGCTTTCATCACGTTGTCCGTGGACACTGTTTTCATGTTCTCTGCTTTCTCGTAAATCCGCAATCTTCTTTTACAGTCTGTGAATGTAACACTGTCCTCGTTTTGCGTTATGCGCATGGCTGGCGGTGTGAAAGAGTCTGGTAGTCCACGGAGAATCATAGCTATGGTAAGCCTCTCATCATTTCTCAGGGCTGTGATGATGTTCTCTGCTTTTATTAGGTAGTCAATGATACTCTTGTTGCCCGCCATGTGCAGCTGCGTTAACAACGTGTAAATTTTTATTACCACGGCTTACTCTTCCCCGAATAATGCTGATTTAGTATTTTTAGGGCTTTTCTGCCATCATCAGCAGCTTCATGTCTTATCAGCGATAGGCTTTTATCATCTATCAGTCTTATTAGACCAGCATAACAGTCAGCATTCTTCCGTCTATCTTCGGCTGGCTGTTCAAGTTCAAGTTATCTTTTAACTTTAACGTATGTAAATACCCTAGTAGTCACGTTTCCATCTTCAGATCCTTCAAACAGAAACTTTAACTTTATTGAATCACTCGAAACGTTGCTCAGTTCTCATTCACCTCTTCAGTGCTTTATTCGACACACACACACACACACACACACACACACACACACACACACACACACACACACACACAAAATAACACCAAAAGAAATCTCTGCGGGCTCCAAGTAAAAACGTAACAAGGAATTTGGCCTTGCCTTAATACATTACTTAACAGACCGCATGTATAATAACTGCACAGATGCTCAACAAACACAATGCACACATCGTTAGACTTCAGTTCGGATACGATGCTGTTGATTCCTCTCGTTAAAACTCGTCTGTTGTCTTAATGACTCTTCCCTCGAAGTAGCGATTCACCCACTTAAGCCTTAATACTTAGTTTGCTGTTTGTACATGTATATATGAAACACACGCAAACAAAAGTCTGATGCGCTTCGATGATTTGTGTAGGTTCACAAAACCGGGCAAAGCGCAAAACTTATGGCAGCTTGCCAACAAAGACGGCCCGGAAATGCCCGTATGTAGCGACGTCAGCAGTGAGCTACCTATAGGCGTGTGGTTACCCTAAAACGATTCCTTACGAAACAGAAAGTAAAAGTGTACCTGGGCTGTTCGCGGCAGCTCGAGCTCGTGTCGTTCTGCGGAGAGTACGGCTGGAGGAGTCAGGGGGTGTAGGAATGGGAGGGATGAGACAGACGCGTCCCCAAATACTAAGGGGTAGAGCCTCTGCTCACCTCCCCGCTACATGCCGCATCATAGGGTGTAAGTTAATGAACTTAAATGAACTTGTTTTTAAATCGAAATATTGATTAATTAATCATGGCTACAAAAAACACGAGCATAAAACGTACATATAATAATAATAATAATAATAATAATAATAATAATAATAATAATAATAATAATACCTTGGAGCAATATTTAAAGCGACTTAGGTCTTGCGCTCCTTTGCGCAGTTTCCATCATTCAAGTAATTGATCTCCGCGCGCTAGGAATACTTGGTTGTCATGGCGACGTCGTCGACTGCGTGTATCCCACAGATACAGAATATGTGTCTTTTTTTTTTTTTTTTGCATGATTTTATGAACGCAGCCTTGGAGAACTACCTCATTATGTAACTACGACAATCCCAACTTCTGACCATGAATTAATTCAGATGTAATCAGCCCTGATTATAAGATAACACATTATCAACTTTCTATTCTCCTGGAGTTTTTGTAATCGAGTAAGCAGTTATTCATCAGTTTTAAGCTCACCATGTTAACATGTAAACTTTACATCATAATACTTTGGGATGTGTGCAAAAGCTAGCCAAACATTTATTAAATGAAAATTACATATGATCTAAGCTTGTTAGGGCCTCAAGCACCATGACATCACTCCTATGGAGTGTTATAATTATTTGTAAAAAGTTTTTGGGGGAGTTAACATGATCAAAAAGTCATGAAAATCAGCACACTGGTTGGAATGTCACAGAGTGTTTGAATGAGATTTTTCAGCTTAGCTCATACACAATTGCACATTTAAGCCCTGTTTACACTGCAGGTTATGATGCCCAATTCTGATTTGTTGCCTATATCTATCTGTTTTTCAATTGTGACCCATATCCAGTTCATGTGTTTACACTTGCCATACCATCAGAAACATCGCACATACTTAACAGGAGTTCTTGCACCACACACTAGCCAAGATGGACAAACGTGAAATATGCTTGATGCTAACTCTGCGATATATGCAAAGTTCGCCAAACATCACAATGATTTTGAGGTGGAGAAGAAGGAAAAGGTCCATCATTGCAGCCTGTGCATGTTTTCATTTATTGTGTCCTCGACTATTCAAAGGAATGTGTGGGTATGAAAGAAATCTCAGGACTGGTGGGAGCATATTGTGGCTGACTTTAACAGGGAGCAGTGGGTCAGAAATTTCTTGAAGAGCAAGCCAAACTTTGATATGTTGTGTCAACGTTTGTTTACATACCTCTCCTATAAGGACACAATGTTTCTTCGGGCCTTCTCTTTGCAGGTATGCATCAGGGTTGCTCTCCGGTGGCTTGCAACAGGTGCAGGCAACCACATACTGGCGCATCTCTTTGGGATTAGCAGCTCATCAGTGTGCCTGACAGTCAACGAGTCCTGTCAAGCCATGCAAGACAAACTTTGGCATGAGTACATCCAGCTTCCACAGCTGGATGAGCTTCAGAAAGTCATTAGAGGTCTCAAAACCCGCTGGGGGTTCCCTCAGTGCGCTGGGGCTAGCGATATGAGCAAATACCGGACATGACTCCATCTGAGGACCACACTGACTACTTTAATCAAAATGAATTTGCAAGCTGTTGTGGACCACTAATTTTGGTAAGGACAAGCATTTAAAAAATAATTACACATCATGGTGAAATATACTAGCAACTGTTAAGCAGCGTCCAAACTTCCATTGCATCCTTAGCATAGCCTATCCAGGTATATTATCTGTCCTACACTGTAAACCCTAATGCTCAAAGTTATTAAACATATTGAGTAGTGTTAACTTAAATAATTGCTATTAGGTCAAATTAATAGACCTTTTTGAGTATTCAGAACTTTTTGGTATTTATGAGTTTGTAGAAATTACACTTTTCAAGTTAACTGAACAAATTTGATAATTTAAGTAATCATAAGTACTTAAATAACAGTAACTGTCACCTTAAAGTTCCACCAACTAAAAGTCAGTAGAGCACTGGTGGCTCAGTGGTACTGTAGGTGTTTCACCTGCAATGCAAAAGGCCCGCGTTCGATTCCTGGGCCGGATTGTGTGCTGTGGTGACAATAGCAACAATTTATTTGATTTGCAACAAGTTCAACAAAATTTAAAAATTGATAGTTCTGTTTACTTAAAATTTGAAACATCATTACTTTAAAAATTTGATGTAACTGATTACCTCAAATACTTTTTTTTTTTTTTGCCAACTTAATCGGGTTTACAGTGCAACTTTTGATTTTGTGTCTGATGGGCAATAGGGCACTTGTGGCTCAGTGGTAGGTGCTTTGTCTACCATGTGAAAGGCCCGGGTTCGAGTCCCAACAAGTGGATGAAGTGTCTGTCCCAAGCCCAGAAAAAATGGGAGGGTTGTGTCAGGAAGGGCATCTAGTGTAAAACCTGTGACAAGCTTGTGTGTGGACTGGGTTGTCTGCTGTGTTGACAACAATTCATTTGATTTGCAACAAATTCAACAAACTCAAAAATGTATAGTTCTGTTTACTTAAAATTGGAAACTGTAAAAAAAAATATTTGTACTGCAAAACCTGAATTGTAAATTTGTAAAAATTGTACTAATTATCTGTACTTTTGATCTGCACTTTCACTGCAGTTACACATTTTCGGATATTTCCACTCAGATCACAGATGAGATCCAAGGCACACCTGTGCTGGGAGATCCGGCCTACCCACTTCGACCATGGCTCATGAAGGGTTACCCTGATGCAAGAAACCTAACTGAAGAATAGCACTACTTCAACCAGAGGCTCAGCAGGACTAGAATGGCTGTGGAATGTGCACTTGGTAAATGGTAGATGGAGATGTCTAGCCAAACATCTTGATGTTGACGTAGCTTTGGTCCCCACTGTTATCATTACATGCTGCACTCTGCATAATATATGTGAGAAACACAATGAAACATATGGTGAGGACCTAACTGCAGCTGGCCCTCCTGAAGCAACCTTTCAATTATTTATTATTATTGATACTTTTACACTGTTGTGGCGGTGTACAGTCCTACTCAAATTACCAAGTTATTATGTGCCAATAAAATCAAGACCACATTTATTCTTGCTGAACATGTATTTATTTCAGCTGTATTCTGAACCAGGTCACATGTTGAAAAATGAAAATGACAAGTGCATTCAAGTCACATAAGATTAAAACAAAGCTAAATGCATCTAAATAACATGAGAAAGCTCAAATGAACAGTGGCTACACATTACAATGATAAAACAACAACAAAAAAATTGTCTGTACCGCTTTATCCTGTATTCAGGGTCGCGGGGGGCCTGGAGCCCATCCCAGGAGGCTCACGGCATGAGGCGGGGTACACCCCGGACAAGGTGCAATCCATCGCAGGGCACACACACACAATTTGGAAATGCCAATTAGCCTAATCTACATGTCTTTGGACTGTGGGAGGAAACTGGAGTACCCGGAGGAAACCCACCAAACATGGACATGCACACAGAGACGGCAATCGAGCCTGGCCGGGAATCGAACCCGGACACTGCAGGTGCAAGGCAACAGTGCTAACCACTACCCCACCGTGCTGCCTTGTTCATGTTTAGTTTATGTAAACTAATAAACCGTATGGAAATTATTTATGACAGCAACCACATAATGACACCACCAGTTCCACTCTCCTGCTGGCGTGAACCAACTGCTTCTTTGATGGATGAAGTAAACCTATTGTCGCTTGAAGGGGTTGAGTCACTAAGTGAGGTCTCAGGAGAATCAGAAGGTGTAGCATTGAATTGCATGAATTGTGCTATTTAATAGTTCAGTTTTGGACATGCAATATGTGAATAAGGCAAAATCAATTTTGGATGTATAATACAGTATGTGTACAGACTTTTCAACTGACATATTTTATCATAGCCTATAGGTACAAAATGGTTCACAAATTAGAAATGTTATCTTTTTAATTCGGTATAACAATTTATTTACAACTCTAGAATAAAAAAATTGAGCACTGAAATTTACTCCAGAAAACCTGTGGAATGTCATCAAGAGGAAGATGATCATGAGGAAGGAATCATCATCAAGCAAAGGTGAGCTGTTTGCTTTTTTGCAAAAAGAGTGGTATAAAATTAGCCAACAGCAATGTGAAAAACTGGTGGAGAGCTAAAACACTTGAAAGCTGTAATTGCGAATCAGGGTTATTATTCCAGCAAACACTGATTTCTTAATGTTATTTAGCCAAAGCATTAACACAATTTGTTTACAACTGATTTTCATTATGTTTTATTTGAGTTATTGAAGCTCTGCAAATACTGCATGATCTTGGGTTATTTTGATATGTTGTGATGTTGTCATTTCCTTTAAATTTACACTCTAAATAACAATAGTTATGTTTAGAATTTAATTCAATTCAATTCAATTCAATTTTATTTCTATAGCGCTTTTAACAATGGTCATTGTCTCAAAGCAGCTTCACAGAAATTAAAAGAAAATGAAGAGAAGACTTATGGAAATGTATATATGTGTAATAAAAATGTGTCTAGATAATGAGATTGTCCCTGATGAGCAAGCCAAGGGTGACGGCGACAGTGGCAAGGAAAAACTCCCTGAGATGGCAATAGGAAGAAACCTTGAGAGGAACCAGACTCAACAGGGAACCCATCCTCATCTGGGTGATAACAGATAACAGAAATTGTATAACATCATGTGTGTTATGCAGATGAAAGTTCGATATAACAGAAGTTATTTAAATTAACACAAAGTCCAGTTCAGTTCAGGGATGAGTCAGCAGGTGCAGAGCGCAGATGGGGGTCTGGATCACTGGGAGCTCAGGAGCAGCATGTGTAGTTCCAAACCAACATGAAGAAGAATCCAGCTGGAGCAGGTCCTTCTCTGGATGCCTCAGGATCCTCGCAGGGTTGGCCTCTGTCTACTGAAGCTGGCACAATCTCCAGATGCCTCGGGATGGGTGGAAAAATAAAGAGCAGGTGAAAAGAATTAGCGTGGTTGCCATTCAGGATAGATGTACTGGGGTATGAGGTAAAGAAATAAATTATGTGTATGCCAGATTAAAGAGATGTGTCTTGAGTCTACTTTTAAATTGGGAAACTGTGTCTGAGCCCCGAACACTGTCAGGGAGGCTATTCCAAAGCTTTGGAGCTAAATATGAAAATGCCCTACCTCCTTTTGTAGATTTTGATATTCTGGGAACTACCAGTAGTCCGGAGTTTTCTGATCTTAAGGAACGTGGTGGATTGTACCGTATCAGAAGACAGGTTAGGTATGTGGGAGCTAGACCGTTTAGAGCCTTGTACGTAAGTAATGCTATTTTGTAATTAATTCTAAACTGAACAGGTAGCCAGTGCAGGGTGATAATATTGGGGTTATATGATCATATTTTCTAGATCTAGTGAGAACCCTGGCGGCTGCATTTTGGACTAACTGTAGCTTGTTAATTGAGGATGCAGGACAGCCACCCAGTAATGCATTACAGTAGTCCAGTCTGGAGGTCATGAATGCATGAACCAGCTTTTCCGCATCAGATACAGATAAAATGTTCCTAAGCTTGGCAATATTTCTAAGGTGGAAAAAGGATGTTTTTGTGATGTTGGAGATATGATTTTCAAAGGATAAGTTACTGTCTAATATTACACCCAGATCTTTCACTGTCGAGCTGGTGGTAACAGTACATCCTTCTAAACGCAGGCGGAATTGTGAGAGCTGTTGTGTACTGGTTTTTGGGCCAATAAGTAATATCTCTGTCTTATCTGAATTTAGTAAAAGAAAATTATCGGTCATCCAATCTTTTATATCTTGAATACACTCAGTTAGTCTAGACAATTTGGATATTTCATCTGGCTTTGTGGAAATGTATAACTGAGTATCATCAGCATAACAATGGAAACTAATCCCATGTCTTCTAATGATGTTACCCAAGGGAAGCATGTATATTGAGAACAGCAGAGGTCCTAAAACTGACCCTTGTGGCACCCCATATTTCACTGGCATTACACCAGACTGTTCTCCATTCAGATCTACAAAATGGAATCGATCAGACAGGTAGGATCTAAACCATATTTTAACGCCTGTCCCCGAATACCAATGTGATTTTGTAAGCGATCTATGAGAATATCATGATCTATAGTGTCGAATGCAGCACTAAGATCAAGTAAGACAAGAATTGCGATGCAGCCTTGGTCCGAAGCTAAAAACAAGTCATTTGCAATTTTAACTAGTGCAGTTTCTGTACTATGATGGGGCCTGAAACCTGACTGAAATTCCTCTAGGATATTGTTTTCCTGCAAGAATGTGCATATTTGGGCTGATACTATCTTTTCTAATATCTTTGATTTAAACGGAAGGTTTGAAATTGGTCTGTAATTTATTACATCATTTGGGTCTAAATTTGATTTTTTAAGAAGAGGCTTAATAACTGCCAACTTGAAAGGTTTAGGGACATGACCTAGATATAATGAAGAGTTGATAATGTTTAGAAGGGGCGCTCCAGTTATATTTATCACTTCTTTTAAAAGTCTAGTTGGGATTGGATCCAACAAGCATGTTGTTGATTTAGCCGAGTTGATAAGTTTATACAGCTCTTCCTGTCCTACACGTGTAAAGCACTGAAAATCTAATTGTGAAGCTTTAGACTGGACTGGATCATGAGATGTTGTTAGAGGTTGAATTTCCATTATTTTCTTCCTGATACTATCAATCTTTTCATTGAAGTAGCTTCACTTCTAAGCTGTGATGGGATACTCCCTGCAGGCATCTTAGGGTTTGTTAGGCTAGCCACTGTACTAAATAGGAACCTGGGATTGTTTTGGTTTCTTGCTATCAGTTGGCTCAGATGCTCGGCCCTAGCCGCTTTTAGAGCCCGTCTATAGCTGCACATACTATCTTTATACGCGATTCTAAAAACTTCTAATTTAGTTTTTCTCCATTTTCGTTCGAGGTTACGAGTTGCTCTCTTTAGGAGCGCGCGTGTGACTATTGTACCATGGTGCAAGTGTTTTATCTCTGACTTTTTTTAATCTGATGGGAGCAACAGTGTCTAATGTACTGGTAAAAATGATGCCCATGCTGCTAGTCACTTCATCTAGATTGTCTGCATTTAGGGGTCTGATAAGAAATTGGGACAGATCCGGCAGTTTACTTGTGAATCTGTCTTTAGTAGTCGGATTAATATTTCTACTGAATTGATAATATGGGGAGGCACAGCTACGCTGTTCTACAGGTAGAGTATATACTAAGAGATAATGATCTGTGATATCATCACTTTGAGGTAGAATGTCTATATTAGAGACATCTATACCATGGGATATAATTAAATCTAGCGTATGATTAAAGCGGTGAGTTGGTCTATTTATATTTTGTTTAACCCCAAAGGAATATAGCAAGTCCATAAATGCGAGTGCTAAAGCGTCATTAGCATCATCTACATGAATGTTAAAGTCTCCTACTATCAGCACTTTGTCAGAGTTAACCAATAGGTCTGATAGCAGATGTTCAAACTCTTTAAGAAAATCGACATATGGCCCCGGGTGTCTGTACACGGTGGCCAGAACAAAATGTAGCAAGGGTTTATTATGTATTTTGCTGAGTGCAACATTAATGATAAGCACTTCAAACGAGTTGAACTTGGGCCTTGTTTTCTGAGTAACAGTGAGAACATCACTGTAGATAGTTGCGACACCACCACCACGACCAGTTTGACGGGGTTCGTGCTTATAGAAATATCCTGATGGAGTAGAGTCATTTAAACCAATATATTCATTTGGTCTGAGCCAGGTTTCAGTAAGGCAGAGTGCGTCAAGACAGCAATCTGAGATAATTTCATTAACAATCAGTGCTTTAGGCACAAGGGATCTGATGTTGAGAAGCCCAAACTTTAGAGGTATAT
>JAAGKR010004222.1:0-14019 GCA_011419295.1 Clarias macrocephalus | reverse complement strand
TGCCAACTTGAAAGGTTTAGGGACATGACCTAGATATAATGAAGAGTTGATAATGTTTAGAAGGGGCGCTCCAGTTATATTTATCACTTCTTTTAAAAGTCTAGTTGGGATTGGATCCAACAAGCATGTTGTTGATTTAGCCGAGTTGGTAAGTTTATACAGCTCTTCCTGTTCTACACGTGTAAAGCACTGAAAATCTAATTGTAAAACTTTATCACTTTGAGGTAGAATGCCTATATTAGAGACATCTATACCATGGGATATAATTAAATCTAGCGTATGATTAAAGCGGTGAGTTGGTCTATTTATATTTTGTTTAACCCCAAAGGAATATAGCAAGTCCATAAATGCGAGTGCTAAAGCGTCATTAGCATCGTCTACATGAATGTTAAAGTCTTCTACTATCAGCACTTTGTCAGAGTTAACCAATAGGTCTAATAGCAGATGTCCAAACTCTTTAAGAAAATCGAAATATGGCCCCGGGGGTCTGTACACGGTGGCCAGAACAAAATGTAGCAAGGGTTTATTATGTATTTTGCTGAGTGCACCATTAATGATAAGCACTTCAAACGAGTTGAACTTGGGCCTTGTTTTCTGAGTAACAGTGAGAACATCACTGTAGATGGTTGCGACACCACCACCACGACCAGTTTGACGGGGTTCGTGCTTATAGAAATATACTGACGAAGTAGAGTCATTTAAACCAATATATTCATTTGGTCTGAGCCAGGTTTCAGTAAGGCAGAGTGCGTCAAGACAGCAATCTGAGATAATTTCATTAACAATCAGTGCTTTAGGCGCAAGGGATCTGATGTTGAGAAGCCCAAACTTTAGAGGTATATTTTGATTACTTATTTGGCCTTTTTCTGTTATTATAGTTATTAGATTGTTTCGAGCAATTTTAACAAATTTATTCTTTTTTCTCACTATTCGGGGAACAGACACAGTTTCTATAGGACAAGCTATGTGTGTGCATCTATCAGTATGGTGAGTTGCAATGTGACTATTATGTTTGGAGAATTTAGGAGAAATATTGTCAGCATTGACAAAAAATTAAACAAAACTGTTCATCTCAAATGGCGGTACGTTGTTGTAGTGGTTAGCACTGTCGCCTTGCACCTCCAAAGTCCGGGTTCTATTCCCGGCCAGGCTTGATTCCCGTCACTGTTTGCATGTTCTCCCCACACTTGGTAGATTTTTTTCCGGGTGCTCCGGTTTCCTCCCACAGTCCAAAAACATGCAGATTAGGTTAACTGGCGTTCCCAAATTGCCCATAGTGTGTGAGTGTGTGTGCCCTGCGATAGATTGGCACCCTGTCCAGGGTGTACCCTGCGTCGTGCCCTAAGTCTGCTGGGATAGGCTCCAGGCCCCCTGACCCTGTATACAGGATAAGAGGGTATAGACAATGAGTGAGTGGTTATGTCACCAATACATGCACATGTAAGAAAAAAAAAAAACACTGCAAAAAAAGAAACTGATTATTTTGCCATTGTCTCTTATTTTTTCCAGAACTGTAAAGTGATATTGTAACCTTGTTTCGGGATGGCGGTCACTAACATTAATGGACACATCACATTTTCTCATCTGGAGACAAAACGACAATGTAGGGGTGAACATTAATGTGAGTAAAGCTCTTACATGTAGGAATATCTCTGTTCACCCCATCCACAGACTCTTCTTCATGGGAACTGTGTAGAACATTTCTTGGTGTGACGCTGGGCGTGTCCCCTAAAATGCTGTCTATTTACTGATGGAACGGGAATGTAATTCACCCATAACCGCTTTTATTATTGTGGTCTTTCACCTCCTTGTACTTTAAGGGACTTAATTCTTGGCTGACACTGGAGCCAGGAACGTTTGTAGCCCTGCTCAGTCATTGCAGATCAAATTTCCTCGAAAGCAGGTTTGTTTCTGTACGAACCTTTAATTTTATCTTGTACTGCCTCTTCTCCCCACAGGGTAAGAAGGCAGGTAACTTCAGCTGGCGACCGCTGCCACACTTTTTCCTCCTCCATGTCACCTGCGATGTTATAATTCCACACGCGCTTCCACCTAAGAATTATGTCATTAAACTGTGAAGAAGTGGCAGTTTTAATGACGTACAGAACATAATGCCTCAAACAATCCTATCTGCCTGTTTACATGACAGACGCATTGGCACATATCTGATTTATATCTGATTTATTTCCACATATTAAAGAGGCCTGAAAGCGATCTTGAAATATCAAAATGCATGCATGTTTACAAGGACAAAGAACATATCCGATATGTTTCACAAATGAGCAAAAAATCTGAATTGGTAGACATTTAACTGACAGTGTAAACGTACAGTAGCTTTATACATATTAAACCCAGAACACGTTTAGATCTCATTAGGCTGAACAACTATTACTACAGTATGCATGTCGTGGGCGCTACTCAACAGGATATCAGTTATTTTCCAAACTGGGCCAATATGATCAAAAACATTAGGGATGCAAAATTGTGAAGGGGTTTTTAATTTCTCAAACAGTTTACCTGGGTGATGCCTTGAACATGCGGAAAAGTGGCTATTAACTTACTGAGTGACATCATATTGAGTGACATTACACTGAGTGACATCATAGTGTGATATGCTTTTCTCTAGCATCCGGGGGACAGCCAGCACAGCTCCACACGGATAACGGCCAGGGATAAGCAAGGGAGATGTTCTTTGATTGCTTGTGGCTTGTGACAGCAGTCACTCCATAGTTCAGGATTGAAATTCCTACAAACAACTTAATACCAAAGCGTCCAACAACAAAGTGGACTCCATTTTAACTTCAGCACTCCTCCTGTTATATTGAACTTCCAGTCTCCTAACACACATTATTAATATGACTGCAAAACAATTCCTGCGAGGGCCTTCTTGTTCTTCTTCTGAAAATCAGCACACAGGTTGCAATCAGCTCACATTAGGATGCTTGAGCCGATCAACAGGAAGTCAGTTCTTTTTCTTTGCTTGCAAAATGTTCCCAATGGAATTTGACATTCTCCACCTAAGGGATTTCTATGATGGCTGAAATGGGACTTGCTTAACGTTCTCAATATGTTACTTAACATTCTCAAAAAGTCATGAAAATCAGCACACACACTTTAGGATCTGCTGTCAGTTGGACTCCTGAGCGGCTGTTTAGATTTTTACTATTGCATGAGTGGCTGCAGTGGGTAACACTGTAATCTCGCACCTCCAGTGTTGTGCGTTCAACTGCCATCTCAGGTGTAGTTGGTGTTCCTCCGCATACTCCGGTTTCCTCCCACAGTCCAAGGACATGGAAATTAAAATGTAGTGTGTGAATGAGTATGTAAACTATATTTATGTGAAATCTCCTGAGATAGTCTCCAGGCCTCCAGTGACCCTGTACTGGATTAAGTGGAGGAGAAAATGAATAAAGGAATGAAGTGTGATCTACTTACCTTGATGAGCACATCAGAAAACATTTGTACCACAAAAGACCATAAAATCCAAAATAATAAGATAATAAAAAAATAATAACAAGAAGAATCAGTGCAGAAATGTATTATGGACTAAATATGTAGAAAACATGGTTTTACATGGCTGTATGCAATGAAAAGATGATCTGAAAAGGGGAAATAAATATTTATAATTCTCATAGATCACAAAATCTTGAATATGTCAAATCAGCTAGAGGAAGAGTCTACATCAAACCAGGTGAGCGGTATTTTTTTTTAAAAAGCTTTTTGACCCATAAAAACACCTTTTAATTGTTGTATATTGTTTTATTTGGATTTAATTTTCTTATTATTGTCTGTTTTTATTGTTTGTTTCTATGTTTGCAGCTATTTTAGGATTGTACAGATTATAAATAAATTTGACTTTTGACTTTCATAAAAACTGGTCACAAATCAGTTCTCTCTGATTTTTGTATGTCAGTTTTGACCATATATGGCTAAGTCACTCGAAACATATCATTACCAGATGCACATCCATCAACATATCTGAGATTTTTTCATGCTGATCATGTTGGAACAGATTTGTGCACTTAATAATGGTTTAGTATAGAAAGACATTCTAGACAATTGTGTGCTTCCAAAATTGTGAAAATATTTTGGTGTTTGCTGGATAATTAAATTCCACTTGTGGCAGTAGCTGATAGTTAATTAATTAATTAATTAATAATAATAATACCAATAAAAGTACCAAAAAACAAAGTCCCCAATACAAAATTAAATAGCCATGCACTTTATTTACAATGTCATTAGCAAGAACACATATACATTTCAAAGAACTGATTTATTTTAGTACTCAATAACTGTCTAGAATAATCAAGTATACAAGTATGTCACTTTAGACAGTTATAAGTAGTTTAGACAGTCCCATGGTGCTACACTACTCCCTCTATTTACTTTTTTTTTTCTTTTTCCACTTCATAGATGTCTTGCATATAAGTATGTGAAGTTGAATGCAAGCATAATAATACAGGCTTAGTTACAGTCTAATTATGTGTCTGTGAATCTTAGTACACAATGTAAACACAATTTTTTGTCAAAGATACGTATTAAAGGTAAAAAGGCTGCATACATACCGTATTATACTATAAAAAAGGTTTGGTACATACCGTATTATGTACCGTATTATGTATATGCTTCATTTGGGAATGCTTTGTGAAATTTCACAAAGCATTCCCAAATAAAGCATATAGTATAATACGGTATGTACCAAAATATACAGTACTGAAACTCAGACGAGCATATATTTCAACGGAGGTAAAGGCATTGGAGTATTATTTTGCGCTCATAAAAATGAAACGAAAACAATTCTTTCTCGTATCCATACCATTCCCCCGAGCTTACACCACCTGATGCCTACTTGTGTAGAATGTTAAAGGAGAATGTGTTCAACACTTTGTTCCAGGAAACACTTTGTTTGAGAATCTGCATGAATGGTATGAACACCGTCTACAGCAATGCGGTGCACACACACTTCAAACACTTACATTGCATACAGTGGTAAATCAATACGCTAATAGTGTGTATGTTCGTTTTTTCAGGAGAAATGAGCTCTTTTATTTATTTATTTTTTCAATACAGTATATTCTGGCACATACTGTACATTACAACATGTAATGAAACTTGTAATTTATACATATTTCAGGTTCCTTCACTTTTTGGATGGCAACTGAGAGTTCATCACCATTTCCAGTCTGTGTCTCCACTGAGCCTGCAACCTGGGTCATGATCACATGGTCACATGGCGTCTGGAGGAGGAGCCTGGCGGGGTGCCTCTTGAACTTCTCACCCACAAACACATAGAAGAAAGGAATGAGGCAGCTGTGAAAGTATGCCACGGCTTCAGAGACTTGCATTATTTGGATTCTTTTGCTGAGGTCACATGCTGGAGGCAGGATGTGGTTTAGTTCCAGTGCTTTGAGGAAGCTGCAATGTTGCACGGTATCCAGCAACAGAAGAAGACCACCGTGACCACAAAAACAAGGTGAATGGCCCGTTTCTTGGACATATGAAGGGTCTGCCCCAGTGAAAAAAAAAAATAGACTTTTCAAATATACTGAAATCCTCGATAGTGCATTGCAAACATTCTAACAAAAAGTTGTATATATATATACATATATTGTATATATATATATATATATATATATATCAGTTCATATATAAAAAGTATACTAACATCATGCTTTTACCAAATTTTGGAATTAAACTTTAAACATACTTCAAAATAATGGCATTATAGTTTACTTTCCAAAAATATATTATAGGAAATTTTACTTTCAATGAAACGTTGGTCTAATTTCCAAAGCACACTTATTTAAACATTGTTTTTCAATTTATTTTTGGTATATTTTCTTAAAATATGCTCGAAATAATCATTGTACAAATGTACAGAAAGTATACTCTAGAATACAAATACAGTATGCAGTATACGGTAGTCTCAGTATTTTTTCCGGTAAAATTTAAATGTACTTACTCATATGTACTTATTTATGCTCATATTTCGTGCACCACTCTCACGAGACTCGTTTTTGCACGCTGAATCTCTCTCTCTCTCTCTCTCTCTCTCTCTCTCGCGCTCGGTCTTAAACGCGTTTTTGCGTGCTGAAAATCACTTTTGCGCGTTCAAGATAATTTATGTGTTTGCACGCTCTCTTTTCTGTGCGCTCACTATCATAAAGCCACACTTGCACAAACTGCAGCAGCATTAGAACTGTGAAACTATTCCAACCAACCAGAGACTAGAATCGGAATCCAATTGGAAACTGGAGGCGGGCAGATTCGGACTGTCTGTTTTCTGTTTTTCTGAGCGCTCGATGCTGCGTGAAAACGGGAACGTCTCTTTGTTCCACCGGTTGTGAAGCACGTGTGTATCAAACACATCAAACTTTGGCTTATATAACCTGCAGGTTATAAATAGGTCTGAACCAGAAGCATCCTCAGGTCTTTTTGACTTTAAGGACCACATTGTGCGTGCGTGTGTGCAAACAGGCACAGTTTAGAAGAAAAAAAAAAGCAAGCAGAAAGTGTCTATATTACTCACCGGCTCATGGCGTAGTTTGAGAGGAGATGTGTGCGTCCGTATTAGAGATTTCTCTCGGGCGACGATCTCTTACACTTTCTGCTTCGAGTGTTTGGGGGAAGAGCACCCTATCCTCGGGAGGAATGAGAGTACTGCGATCTAATTTCTATCAAAGTGCTTTGCGCTCGGCTCAAGTTCTTTAAAGAGAAACCGCGAGCAGACTTGCTCTCCAGACAAGCTGTGACAAACTCCACCCTGAAGTAGTCAGTCAAATCTGGGAGAGGTGGACCTCTTTGCCTCGCAGGAGAAGGCACAATGTCCCCTTTATTACCCTCTGTGTCCTCCAGCTCCCCTGGGTCTGGACGCGATGGCCCATATGTGGCCCAGACTGCGTCTTTATGCATTTCCCCCGGTAGCTTTGCTCCCGGGAGTCCTGGCAAAGGTCCGTCAACAAGGCTTGCGCCTCGTATTGATAGCGCGCCATTGGCTGACCAAAGTGTGGTTCTCAGATCTAATATTTCTCCTCGACCATTCAAGAGGGATCTTCTGTCTCAGACGCAGGGGACAATATATCATCCCCGGCCCGAGCTTTGGAACCTTCACCTCTGGCCCCTGAAGGGGACCAATTTGCATTTGACTGCCATTAATATTTAGAATGTAATATGTACAGTACTCACCTGAGTGTTTTTCCTTCCCAGGCTTCAATGGTCATGTTCATTGCTGACATGACAACACAAAAATGTAAATCTGAATTTAAAGATACAGAAAAAGAGGAAAAAATCTTAAATACTGGGTAAAGCGGCTCTGACACTGAACACACCCATTTTTCATGGCATTTGTCAATGAACTCTGTATTTACAAACACATTAACAATCAAACTTTTCACAAACCAATTCATTAAACACCACCTGGACTGATTTTCCCCCAGTGCTTATGTAGCTCACATATATACGTTGAGTACTTGTTGGCTTTTAACTGTGTGCAAAGGTGTGTACCTTTTGTTAGCGACTACTTTGAGGAATAAAATAATAATAATAAAAAAAGAATAATAATGTGGTCACAACTGCATCACAGCGACATCAAAGCATCATTGATGGTCAGTACAACAGCGGAACCTTGAGCGATATCAGCGGCTCTCAAATGTAATATTCAAAGGTCTGAAACACTTGGTAATAAGCAAATTATTTTAGTTAAAGTTTCTTAATACTTGTAAGCTACTGTAGGTATATTCATGGTTAAGCAGTCTGAGACAAAATACATTCAAGCCTAGTGGGAAAGTGCCACTGTTTGGTTGCAGTCAAATATTTAAATCCAAAGCAACTCTAACTTTAAAGCAATTTACATTCAACTGTCAGAAAGATTTAAAATACGCCCAAGTTAGTGCAAAGAAATGTCACTGCTTGTCTGTAAATTGTTGCTTGTGGACCTACGAGTATCACACACAAATGCAATCATTTTGATAAAGCATGTATAAATGTATAAAGCATTAAATGGTCTCAGCCCAGAGTATCTGAGTGTCTCACGATTCGCCACGCCTACATCAAACAAAGGACGCAGGCTGCTTGTCAATACCGAAAACTACAGTATCATGAAAACTACAGCAGGGGGCAGAGCTTTTTCCTACAAAGCCCCAAAGTTATGGAATAGTCTTTCAAATAATGTCTGGGATTCAGACACAGAGACAGCGTCAGTATTAAAGTCCTGGTCTAAAAACCTATTTAGCAGGTAAAGGAACTCCCTAAAACACTGGGTTAAAAACAACCCAGTTTGGGTTGTTTTTAACCCAGCTGCTGGGTAAATATTGGACCAACTACATGCTGGGTTAATTTAACCCAGCAAAATGGGTTATTTGTTTAATCCAGCAAGATGGGTAAAATTTTCAATCCAAATGCTAGGTCATATTTAACTCCAATGCTGGGTTAATTTTATCACATAAATTGGTCAAATATTCTACCAGAACTATTTTACTCTACCCAATCTATTAACTGGAATGTTCGGTTAATTCTACCTCACAAATAGGTTATTATTATTTTTATGTCTTACATGTTTATGGATAAAACAGTTTAAACAGTTAAATTACTTTGATATACTGGTCTATTACAAAAAAAAAACTCCAAGTTTTACAAACCATACATATGTACAATAAAAAACACCCAATTAAATGTACAAATCATAGAAAAAATATTTATTTTTCAAAAGCACAAGATCAGATAATACAAAACAAGTTTAACAGTGACATCATTACGATACTATTACTCAGAAGCACTAATGCCTGAGAGCAGTGCTGGTCATTATCGCCCAACATCAGGATGTAGTGGTACGACCTTAACACTTCAGGATGCTGGAGATATTCCACATTGTCGGTTCCAACCCTAGAAAGAAAGAAATTTAAAAAAGTAAAAGTTTATGGAAAACTGTAGAGGGTTGGCTAGTATGCATATTTATAAGAAGATTAGTGTTTTGTAACACCCCAGCCTTTTATTGTCTCAAGCACTGAGATGAATAAAGTTTGAATGTTAATGTGGTTGCTAATGCTAGCAACGTAGTTAAATGCTAGCATCATGCTGACGCTACAGTTAACAGTTTAGCTTTCATTCATCACTTCACCATCTTCATACATGCTGCAAGCATTCTACAAAGAAAGCTAAAGAGCTCAGACATTTTTGCAGTTTCTTTCATACACAGGTGAGGTTCTTTGGCAGATAAACTAGCATGCTAAAAGGTTGAGTGTAACGTTAACACGGTAACAGTAATAAATGTTACATACAGTGAACAAATTCAGTCATAAGTAAGTGAAAGTGAGACCTTATATTTTATGTTTAAATTTTCTCTTAAATGCGCGAGGAGGAATCGCCCTCATCAGCGGCCCCAAAAAAAGACACAAAGTTGACACAGCCACTGAATACACCGGTGAACTTCGGGGGAGGGGCGGTCTTGTCTGTGATGTTAGCTGTCACTAGCTAACCCAACTCCAACCCAGCAAGCTGGGTTAAACAAAAAGTACCCAATTCACTATAAATAACCCAGAAAAATGACCCAACAGAGGCAACCCAGCGTTTGGGTAATAAAAACAACCCAGCATTTTTTATTGTGATCTGGAGGACACATGGACGTAGAGTATTCTGATGAACTGGTATGTTTAGATGCTGTCTTCCCCACTCTCATTGATCCCTCAGGTTTGTTGATGGTGAAGTGATTGGCTGCTTTACATCCCAATAAGCCCTCATGTCTGTCTTTCCTTCTGGCTCTACCTTTTAGTTAAGCTGTCATAGTTAGTACTGCCGAAATCCCTGTTTGCACTCTGCGCTACATATAAATTCACCTTCTTATACATTATGTACCTGTGACAATATCTTATCTCATGCGTTATCTCTTCTAGTGCCCAGCTTCTGGTTGGCGATCTCGCCGCATAGATGCTCTGTTTGTGATGCATGTGGTGACTAGTGATGGTTCCACTTCACCATGAAGATGGTCCTGTCCACAGCTGATGCAGACAGCTGCAGGACTTGTGACTGCAGTCGCTCAATGGTTCAGGACTGGAATTTCCTACCTAAGCCTCCAATAACAAACTCTCCAAAGACATTAATTATTATATTGAACTGTACAGTATAACTGCAAATTAATTCCTGCCATTCGTTATCACCCAAATGAGGATGGGTTCCCTGTTGAGTCTGGTTCCTCTTAAGGTTTCTTCCTGTTGCCAGCTCAGGACATTTTTGCTTGCCACTGTTGCCCGCTCATCAGGGATCTAATCATTTTGATTCATACACATTCACATTTATAATTTCTTTTGATTGTGTAAAGTTGCTTTGCATCAGTGACAATTGTTAAAAGCGCTATACGAATAAAACTTTTGAATTTTTGATTGAATTGAAAAAAGAACATGTATATTTTACATAGTTTGTTTTAGTATATTTGTTTCATTTTTTTGTATATATATATATATTTTTTTTACATTTTGTCATAATCCATATACAGTATAAAGATGTTAAACCATTGATTAACAAAAGAATTACTGTAATTTACTTAACATACAGTATATTTATTTGGAGTAAACAGTTTTGTATTACATATAAAATAAATGTGCCACAAAATAAATATTATATGACAATTTTCATTAATGAGTTTGATGGCTGTCACAATCATAAAACATAAATGTATGTTGTTTAATAATATTTGATAGAAATTGTGTGTGTGTGTGTGTGTGTGTGTGTGTGTGTGTGTGTGTGTGTGTGTGTGTGTGTGCGTGTGTGTGTGTGTGCGCGTGTGTGTGTGTGTGTGTGTGTGTGTGTGTCTGTGTGTGTGTGTGTGTGTGTGTGTCGCAATCCCTGGTAGGGGGAATTTTAGCGCATAACAATTTTGCAACACACCGGAGGCAATGGCAGTGTAGTAAGTGTGTGATAAGCTCCTGGCAAGAGCGCAGCGCGATCACTGATGGGACACAGAAACAACTCAAGTTGATCTCATTGGATCTGATGAGCGCACAGTCATGTGTGTGACAGGAAATTTGTGAGAACATGATAGATTCACTAAGACTGGACTTCCCACTGCGTTCTTTGTTACCATTTGGACACAGTGGGAACTTCACAGGGCATTAAGTGACAGTTTATAGCTGGAAACTGATTTGACGTCATTTGACTCCTATGCCATTTATAATAACTGCACAGATGCTCTACAAACAAAATGCACACATGATTAGAATTCAGTTCGTATAAGGTGTTGTTGATTCCTCTCGCTAAAACTATTCCGCATAGTGTTAAAAAATTATTGCCACGAAGTACCAATTCACCTCCTCTTTGCTGAACAGGTCTGTTTGTACGGTACAATATATATAAAACACGCACAGACAAAGTTCTGATGTGCTTCCATGATCTGACACAGTAAAAAAGTATTTATGTGAAGCGCAAAACTTATCGCAGCCTGCCAGGAAATGCGGGACTGGCACCGGAAATGCCCGTATGTAGCGACGTCAGCAGAGAACTACCTATAGTCGTGCGGTAACTTAAAGCCATTCCTTATAAAACAGAAAGTAAAAGTCTACCTTGGTTGTTCACGGCAGCTGAAGCTCGGGTCGTTCTGCGGAGGGTACGAGTGGAGGAGTCAGGGTGCGTAGGAATGCGAGGGATGAGACAGACGCGTCCCCAAATATTAACGGGTAGAGCCACCAACCCTCTGCTCAGCCCCGCTACATACATACATACATACATACATACTGTACATACATACATACATGCGTACAGGGTGTAATTTGTTATTTATTTATTTATATATTTATTTTTGTATATTTTGCATTGTTCTAACTTACAGAAGGCAATGAAAATCATAGCAGTAAAAATGCCCACATCCCCATCCAAAAATAATAAATAAAATAAATTTCTTTTAAATCAGACTATTACAAAACCTTTCAAGTAATCATGGCTATTTCATAAAAAAAGAATATGCGCATAACGTGAATAATTTTGCACAATATTTAAAACGGAATATAAAGTACAGGAACAGACTTGTGCTCCTTTTTATGGTTTTATGACTGTTTTCATCCAGATCAAAAAGTTCAGATCAAAGAGATCAAAGTCATACAGTAGCTCTCCGCGCGCTAGGAATACTTGGCTGTCATGGCGACGTGGACAGCTGCGGAGACTGCCGAGTGATGCTGCATCCGGGGTATTTCCCGCATTTACAGATACAGAATGTGTGTCTTTTTTAGCATGATTTTATGAACACATTTTTAGTCCCTACCTCTAAAAATGAATAAAATCACATGTAGATCTTTGAGGTAAACAGTATGACAAGCCCAGCTTATAAAATATCAATGTATCAAAGTTTAATTTTCCTGACGTTTTTGTAATTGAGTAATCCGTTAACATTAATCAGTTTTAAACTTAAAATTAGAGGCAAAACATGTAAACTTTACATAGTAATACTTTGGGCCTCGTGCAAAATGTAGCCAAACATTAATTATATGCAAATGACATATGACATACAACCCTTGCTAGGGCCCAAGCACTATGAAATCACTCCTATGACGTCAAAGTGTGTGACTGGCCTTCTTGTTCGAAGGATTTTTTTCTAGCAGCTGGGCTATTTTGGGGAACATACAGTAACATGCTGCAAAGTTGTGCAAATCAGCATACATTTTGGAATCTGCTGCTATGGGAGCCTAAGCAGTTGGGCCCTGGGCTTGTCAGAGGGCGTTCACATGAGATTTTGCTGCTTAGCTCATAAACACTTGCACGTTTAATTCAATTCAATTCAATTTTATTTTATTTGTACAGCGCTTTTAACAACTGACATTGTCGCAAAGCAGCATTACACAATCAAAAGAATTATTTAAGTTTGTATGAGATGTTAACGTGTATGAATCCCTGATGAGCAAGCCGAGGAGGACGGCGACAGTGGCAAGGAAAAACTCCCTTAGAGAGGAACCAGACAACAGGGAACCGACACTCATTTGGGTAAAACGTATAGCAGGGATTGATCTGCATCATACTGTGTGAGATTGGAAGTTCAGTATAACAGGAGATGTGTTTAAGTTAAAAAGTTATTGGAGGCTCCGGTAGACTGTAGGAAACTCCAGTCCTGAACTATCAAGCAACTGAAGTCACAAGTCGTCAGAGAACAGCTGTCAGCATCAGCCGAGGACAGGAACGTCTTCATGGAAAAGTGGAAACGTCCCCAGACGCATCCCAGGCAGAGCACAGGGCATCCATGCGATGAGATCTCCAACCAGAAGGACACCAGTACGAGTCAGACAGCTCAAGGGGGCAGAGAGGGTCTGGTTCAGCTTTAAACGTTCAGCCTTAAATGTATGACCAAAGTTGGCATAAGTGACATTACACTGAGCGAAATCACATTGATTGACATCATAGTGTGATACTTCTTTTTTAGTGTGAACTCCATATTAACTTAGCCATGTCTCCTGTAATATTGAATTTCCAACATACTAACACCTATTATGACTATGACTGCAAAACAATCCTCTGAATCTGTGTCCTCTGAAGTTTCTACCTATTGCCATCCCAGGGAGTTTGTTTTCCTTGCCACTGTCATTTTCTGTGAGGGCTGTCTTGTTCTCCTAAGGATTATATATTTTTTCCTGCATCCGAGGCTTTCTGGGGTCTTAAGATGCTCAAAAAATAATGACAAATCAGCACACAAGATGGAATCAGCTGCCAGACAGACGACAGATCAGATCAACAGGAAGCCAGTTATTCTGGGATGTTTTCAATACGCTCTCAGTGGAATTTCACATTCTCCTCCTAGGGGAATTGTACTACAATGGCTAATACATTCCTTAGTTATAAATAATTATACAGTCATAGAATATATTATGTCATAATGGTATTGGTATTTCCCCTTTAAATGCATGTGCTCACTGTATGGTGCTCCTGGGAAGCTCCTGGAGCTTCTTGGGATGATCATCGTTGATATACCTACAGTAATAGTATATATATATATATATATATATATATATATATATATATATATTATACATATAAATTATAAATATTATA
>JAAGKR010004221.1:26975-64150 GCA_011419295.1 Clarias macrocephalus | reverse complement strand
GGGGGGGGGGGCCCCCTGAACATACCAATATATTTTACAGTAATGTATATAATGTTTGTTAAAATACATACTTTTCATGCAAAGAAGACCAAAACATCAGTTTCAATGGTTCATATAGTCTATTTGCCCTTTATATTGAATAACAGCACTTAGTGTTTACAGCAGTGTTTTTAGAGAAACATTTATTAGAGATGGGAATCACCAGTCACCTCCCAGTATATTATCAAGTTCATTCTGTAAGTATCACAATTTTATAAATATCCTGGTTTGATTTTTTTTCTGATTTTGTTACAATTTCTAAGACCTTGAACTTTAAAAAAAAAAAAAAAAAAAAAAAAGTTGAGTCAAAAGTTTTTTATAGAGTGAACTACGGAAAAGCCCACCACCAATACCTGTGTCACGCTTTTTGGAGGAGGTCGCAGCACCTCGCTGTCTGTCTTTGCACATTGCGAACAAGGGGTTATGGCTGCCACGATCCCCGGACTTGTCCACATGTGAATTTTATCTGTGAGGAAATGTAAAGCAGAGAGTGTGTGCTAACAATCCACATACCCTGGATGAGCTGAAGGAAAACATCACAAACCCTTTTTTCGCTGCATAACCGTTGAAGAGCTGCAAGCATCCAACATTATGATATATATATTTTTTACATGAAATCATGTGTGCCACAATTATTGTCACCCCTGCTGTTAATGCTTCGTACAACCCACTTTTGCAAACAAGACAGCGTTTAATCTCTTCCTATAACATTCCATAAGATATTACAAATAAACTGATGTTTGACCATTCCTCTTTCCTGATCATCCAGAGTCCTGGGTCCTCTCTTATGCTCTCTCCTCTTCAGCTCACCCTACAGCTTTTCAGTTGAGTTGAGGTCTGGGGACGGACATGACCAGGAGGGATTTTGGGTCTGCTGAACTATTTTACAGACTGCATCAGGTTTTGATTTAAAATGTGCTGTTATGTCAGAAAGTTCATGTTCCCGTGTACCCTAACAAGGTTCCCAGGGCCTTTGGAAGAGAAACAGGCCCACAGCATCACAGATCCTCCACCGTACTTCACAGTGGGCATGATGTGCTTTTCTACATAATTCACTTGTTTTACGCCAGACCCACTTAGAATGTTTGTTGCCAAAAAGCTCTATCTTAGTCTCATCTGACCACAGCACACAGTCCCAGTTAAAGTCTCAGCAAACTCTATATGCTTATGTTTGTGACTGTGGGTAAGAAAAGGTTTTTTCCTTGCATGCCTCCCAAACAGCTTGTTGGCATGTAAATAATGTCTGATGGTTGTTATGGAGACTTTGTGACCCCAAGATGCCTCTCTTTGATGCAGTTCTCTAACAGTGAGGTTTGGAGAGATTTATGCTCCTTCTACCATCCTCCTCACTGTGTGTGGTGGCAAGATAAACTTGGGTCCTCATCCAGCCTTGTTTGTTACTGTTCCAGTTGTTTTAAACTTCTTAATGATTCCTCTGGCTGTAGTTATGGGGGAGTTTATGGGCGAGTCGCTATTTTCTTGTAGCCATAGCCTGAATTATGAAGCATGATATGAAACATGTAGCCATTGTTTGACTTATGAAGCATGATATTGTCTTACAACGTTTTCTCAAATTATATTTATTACACACTGTAAAGTCCAGCATTATTCTGCAACAATGATGTCATAAACGCTAGAATTCCTCCAAACACACATCTTCAAAAATGTGTTTTGCATTAAGAAGACATTAAATAATATAAGACCTGATGTCCACACATTGCTGCTATCCGACAGGAGAAAATACAACGAGTGTGTCCACCTTTTCATCGCGTCTCTTGTTTTTCTTGCTGGAGGACTGAAGAATCAAATCTTTATCCTGCAGGAACTAAGAAGATACACAGACACGATTTAATATAAATAAAAAATAAATCAAGTAAACTGGCTGTAACGTATGTTTTTAAGATGTTCTTATTGAGCTGGAGTGAGGTTTCATAAAAATCAAAAAGCCCTAATGGTGGAGAAACGTTTGTTCTCTGAGAACCTACAGGATTCCTTTCCTTTCACTTTAGCACTATGTACGCCATGGGCTCAATTTAAGGAGGTCAGATATCTTGGGTCATTTGCAAAATGCAATCAGCACTATTAAATACACACACTAGACATCCTACACACACACACACACGCGCACAGACACACACACACACACTGTACAGACACATCATACACTCACACACACTACACATCATACACACACACTTATTATTTTACTTATACACTATGTGGGAAGTATTCTATAATACAGTTATAACTCTAGTTGTATATGTAATAGTAGTAATTATTTCTAATGGTTAAATGCTCAGAGAGAGCGTGATGGTCGATCACTAACTGTTGTTGACTGGGGTTTAATCAAGGATAAAGTCTTTACTCAAGATGAATGAACAAGTGATTCATTTATCCAGTAACCAACACAGCTTTTTCATTTCTGACTTTATTCAAGACTTTTATTCAGATTATTGCTTCAGTCTGCACTGCTCTGCTCTCACTCTAATGTGTTACTCATAGATTTACTCAGTGTTTATTGCAGTATCTTAGGACATGTCCACACATAGCTGGATATTTTTTACAGTTTTTACCCATTGCCTTAACACTATAGACACATGCTTAAATCAAAGTAACATAACTTGAAGTTGTTGTTATTTACCCTAAACAAAGTGTAACCATAGCTTAAAGAAAAGTGCTACTTAACATTTTAGTGGCAATTCTGCAAGACACTCGCTCCTTTCAACAAAACACTACACACTATTTCATGCATAAGACACTTCGTTCAAAAATGAAATCTCAATCCCACTGGCAAAACACATCTATTCAAAATACAATACACATTGTGCAATTGAAAATACTTAGACACACACCTGAAAATATTTACTCTCAAATTGGAACACCAATCAGCCAGCTACAAAAAGATCTCACTTAAGCCATTTTGAGAACTTTGCAAGGATGGAAGCAGGGAGAGCTGGAGGTAGAGTTAGAGGAAGACAGAGAGAGAGAGAGGAGGATGTGGTTGAAGAGGCCATACAAGGACCATTATTTCTGATGACATCAGAGCAACTTTGGTGGATCATGTCATCAACCATGGCCTGACTATGAGGGAAGCTGGGCAGAGAGTCCACCCTAATCTAAGCCGTTTCACAGTTGCATCCATAATAAGGACATTTCAACTGGAAAACAGGTATGTCTTTAACCCTCTACTCAGACTGTATCTAGAGTATGTACAGTACTGTATGATATCACATGGCCATATCGCATGTACTTTCAGGATGGCTTATGCTCCTTTTTTTGAACAAAAGTAGTAGTTTTGTGAAACATACAGTGATAACGTGTTGAGATGTTTCAGTACTGTGTATGGTATACATGGTAAAGTACAGTATATACAGTACTGTAAAAAAGAAGCAAACCAATAACAATTTAGGATTGCAGTTTTCTACAGAGTGGCTAGAAGACCTACTGGGGGTGGGCGCCAATGCCTGTTCACCCAACAGCTGAAACTTGACATTGTGGATCTAGTCAGAGAAACAATGCAATCTGTCTCCACCAAACACAGCAACAAATACTTGAAGATAGGCAGGTATTCAACAACATAAATAGAGTAATCATTACCACTATCAGATGCATCTTGGCAAAGCACAACATGACCATGAAGCAACTGTACAGGGTTCCATTTGAGAGGAACAGTGTCAGGGTCAAAGAACTTCGACATGAATATGTACAGGTAAGTGTTACAGTCCTTTACATTTACAATACTGAATGGGTGGAGTCCAGTAACAGCTGAATGTACCATTGGATGAGTACCACGTAGATACTGTATATTCAGAAAGCTGTCTGGTGGTGTGGTTCTGTATGTGTATTAGTGTAGTTGTAGTTCTGTTTTGATTAATGCCATCCACAATGTGTGTTTTTTTTTTGTTGTAAAAAACAAAATATTTTTGTTGCAGCGAATGTTGGACATGGATGGAGCTGCCCAGCCTCATGAATTTATTTACAGTGATGAGGCTGGATTCAACCTTAGCAAAAGTAGACAACGGGGACGTAATATAGTTGACCAAAGGGCAATTTTGCATGTCCCGGGGCAGCGTGGGGGAAATATCACATTGTGTGCCGCCATAAGCATCCGAGGGCTACTGCATCATCATTCCAAACTGGGTCCATATAATGCACAACACATAATCACATTTTTAGATGCATTTCATGATGCAGTTGTACAGGACAGACCAGAGCAGCCCAGGTTTGTTGTTGTGTGGGACAATGTCAGTTTCCATCGGGCTGCTATCGTCCAGAACTGGTTCATAAACCATGATCTATTTGAAGTTTTGTATTTGCCCCCTTACTCGCCATCTCTCAACCCTTTCAATGATTTTTTTTCCGCTTGGAGATGGCACGTGTATGATCACCAACCATATGCCCACATGCCTCGTAAGGTCAATCCAAGGATGGATTCGGCACACAAGGGGATATTTTCCCCGATGCTTAGCGAGAGAAGACATTGCTTGTGATGTTGATGAGATCCTGTGGCCAGACCCCAACAGACGACAGGATACATAAGTCCACAATTGTGTTTTTACTGTCTATGTTTACTGTAGTGTATTGTTTAATTTATTTTTGCTGTAACAGAATTTACTGTACTGTAAAGTACACGACTGTAATGTACCATATTTATTATTAAATTTTTTGGGTGTTGTGAAAACGTGCCTTCTGTGGAAAATAAAACAGAGGAAACAAAAGCCTGCAGTGTTTTATATAAAGTAGATTAGTGTGTTGCTGCTGATTTGAAAGTGTATTCATATCATGCAAATGGGTATCATTTTGTCATTAGAGTGACATTTTGACAAAGGGTTGTAAGGTTTTGATAGCAGAGTTTTATTTTGACATAAATGTGAATGGTTTATTTCCCAGTGTTGTGTGTTATTTGCTTGTGTGTAGAGTTTTGTCATGATGAGCCAAATTTTGCAAAATGTGTTCAAGCAACGGACAAAAACTGTAAAAAAATAGAAACACAAAGACTGGAGTGTTTTATATAAAGCCCATCAGTGTGTTGCTGGTGATTATGAAAGGGTAATTAAAATGGTGCTTGGGTGAATGGTTTTGTTGCAAGTTTTGTTGTTGGAGTTTTGGCATGGTGGGCCAAATTCTGCAATAAGTGTGAAAGCAATAGGCAAAAACTGTAATTTCAGGTAATAAATCTACTACAAATTTAAAGAATACAAAATATAAGATGACAAAAAAAACCTACACGCGTAGCTTTTCTACTTACACATGATAAAATCTAAAGGCTCGCTATGTTAACATTTATTTTGCTTAAATTCAATCCTAATAAGATTTTATCTAATTTAAATTCTAAATTTGTACTGTAATTTTAGAACTGTGATTAGGCATTCATTTAACTACAATGTTTCACTTGATTTATCCGCTACTACATACACCTCTAAAGGAGCTGCGGCTCATTAATCCTTGAGAGAATGAACAGTCTATAGTTATATAGCGCCACTCAGCGGTAAAAGCCAGCAAATGCACAAACCCAAATGCTGCCGCCGTGAAGCGCAGCGGTAAAACTAAAATACCGCTTGAGTAAATTCTGTAGGTGCAAAGTCACATCTCTGTCCATGGAGACAGCGCCTGAGGCTTCATATCCCGTTCCTGATTTTGAGCCTGTGTTAGATCTTGAGCTGGAAGACATAGGAGAGCCCACGCAGATAGGCGTCGCCAGGCTTGCCCCTCACCGTAGCAGCCCAGGGGGCAAGCAACACCCGTGGCGCAGCAAGCCACAGACGGGGTCACCCCAGGAGTGGTGGGTCAGGTTCGACCCAAAACTCAAGATCCCGTCATACAGGGCTACGCTCTCAAGGACCGGGATCCGGAGAGCTTGAACAGAGGCACTCATTGATTCAGGGGCCATGGGAAATTTTATTGACGGGAGGCTAGCTGCGGCACTGGGTTTTTCAGTTAGCCCGCTCCCTTCCGCCATCCCGTGGGTCCCGTCGGGGTGCGTGATGCAGAGGACGGCCCAGTGATACTACAGCTCGGAGATCATTCCAAGCAAATCTTGTTTCTGGTAACCTGGGTGCCAGAACAGAGAGCAGTGCAGGGGTTCCTCTGGCTACATCGTCACAACCCTCGCATTGACTGGCCGACCCATTCCATCTCGAACTGGGGATGTCAGTGCACCCTAAGCTGCCTTAAAGGTGCCCAACCCCCAGTTCCAGCGCCTCCTGCCCCAGGGCTGGAGGCGCTGCGCCTTACTACTGCCCCTCAGAGCTACTGGGATGTAAAACCCCGTCGTAGGCCCATTCCTGTACTGTAATCATGCGGGTCGCGCAAAAGGAGCTGAGCTGCGCATAAACTGTTGCACCCGCAGGCCGGGAGCCCCGTAAATAGGCAACCGCCTGTTACAGAATGTGCGTTAGTCCAGCTTGAGCGCTCAGTTTAAGTTAAAGTGCACAAAGCACAAACTTTCCCTTTTCTGTATATAAATACTCGGTAAGGGCACAGGCTCCGAGAAGATCTAAGTTTTTGTTTCAGTTTCCAAAACCCTGTCCATTCTGGCATAGAAGGCGTTTTTAAACTAAGTATACTGTACCTCTGTTTTAAAATGTATATTCACAAAAATTACCAAAATGTTAAAAGCGAAATGTGGATGTAACAAAGAGAACAGAAAGTGTTTTTCCAAATATTTTTATCTCTACTTCCAGAATTTATACTGTATGCGGATGGTGGCTTTTGATTAAAGCAGAAACACTGAGAAGAACAGTAAACTATGAATTTACAACTGAGAAGTTCCATACTGTAAAAACTCCAACTAGTTACATGTTGAATAAATTAATATTGTATTGTTGGCCAAACTTCTTACAGTCTTATTTATTGAGACAACAGGTAACAATACTGTATGTACTAATAATAAATTATATATAAATATATAAATTATATTACAGACTAATAGATTCAAATTGAGCCATCAAGTTGCCTTCACTGAGCTGCATCTCCTGATTTTATAACGCACCCACCACTGGACTGAGGCTATCACACTGCACCAGGGAGGTGAAGATGGCTGTTTTGGGATAATTCACTCTGGGTAAAGAAGGTTTTTATTTTTTTATTATTTTTTTTTTTTTATAAAATATTTTGGTTAGTTTATAGGTTATTTTAAACAGTTACGAGTATATAGGTGAGGCTGATGTTTTTCTGCTTTGGCAACCTAACATTACTGAGGCAAGCTTAGCTAACATTAGGCCTCATGTTACCATAAAGTAGCTCCAGCCTGTGATGAATTAACGCTAATAATACATTTTTATTAACGTTTTAACTCCTGTAACTGGCCGGATTACAAAAATCTGTCCGTGGCACAAAAACAGATTTTAAAGAGTTTCCCTTTTTTTTTTTTTTTAATTAGTTGTTTTTGAAAATCAGTGGCAGCACCATTCAGGATGACTTTAGATAACTTCATAAATTGTTTACACAGTCTGGAGTTAATGTTACAGCTTATGGTCAGTGTTACAACGTGACATTTCTTTCTCTCAGAAACCTTCACAACTATAAATCGCTTTTACCAAAGCTGCACTACTCGTGAAACTGAATAAAATACAGTTTTCTGTTCTGGATGGGGATTTTTTTTTTTTTTGTAGTAATTATTATACTATTTTTTTAAATTGTAGTAAGATAGTACACAAGAGGCACAAGCTGGGTTGAGATTTACCGGAGCTAGCAAACTAAACTTTCAGAACTAGTCCATCCCAGCATGCATGGCCAACTCAGAAGTGTTTAACAATTAAGGAGCAATGGTTCCTCAATACGTTAAGTGATATAAAAATTTGTTTGCTTCAGAGTCACCAATGCTCATCTTCGAGTGTTATATCTGTTAACTTATTTGTATGAAAACCAAATTGAGTAGAAACCTAGTTAATTTAATGCAGATGTTAAAAAAGACAGAGGCTAATGCCATTATTACAAATCTGTATAGATATTAGCTAGAATATGAAGCAATATATAGCTTTAACCCAAAATTAAATTGCCAGGGACAGTATTTTACACACACTAGTGGTATCTTATCTTTTAATGCCCACATGACAAACATTCTGCATCTTAATATTTTAACTATTAGTTATTTAACTATTACTATTTAATTTCCTTCAAAATGACATTATAAACAAAAATATTATTAAATATGTGGTGAAAAAACTTTCATCCTCAAAAATTTAACATCTGAGTACACGTGTCCATCAATATGATCTACAGTATGCTGGAGAAACTCGCAGGTGGGAAGACACTGCTTTGTGTAGTTAACATCAAAGACAAAAAAAACTTTAAAACAAACATCAACAGCCTCCATCAAAGTCTCAATAGCATTGCCTCCAACAATGGGAAAGTTCTGTCAGGTCCCTCTTGTCTCATCCCCAAGGCACAAAACATGGAACAATGCTCCAGTCATCTCCATATTTTGCAGATATCATCCTCATCATGTTGGTCCATCTGTGGATAACACACCATCACTTAGTGTTGAAATATTACTAACATTAATGTCAAGCATTTTTGTTAAGGATGTAGAACTACGTGTGGATTTAATAAAATATGTTTTTTCTCTTGTCAATACACAAAAACACATAATGTGAACATGAATTTCTGACTAATGTACCTCACTATTTAACATATGAGGGATAACAGTATACAGCGCTCCATCTGCATTTAATACAAAACATTCACCCCTTTTCAAATTATCAACAAACCCTAGATGAATACAATATTTAAGTAATGAATTTACAATTTATAATAAATATTGCATAAGGATGATTGTTTTAAACGATGATGCATTCTCGTTTTTTTAATAATAAAAAACAGGGTAAGAAAAAACATTAACCCCACACAACCATATCAAAGCATTTAATTTTAACAATAAAATATGCTTACTTCTACCACAACTTACTAAAAATAAGTACAAATCCACACACAGCTTTAGCAAAGGTTACTTAGTAATTTACCGAAAATTACTTTTAAGATTACATTCAGTAAATTTCGTTTGTTTCATTTGTGTATGCTTTTCTCATAAAATACAGTATAGCCGACTATATAAAAACATGACCTCTCTTCAACCCTATATCATAAGTGCGACTAAAAAGGTGGAACAGACATGGAAATAAGCTTGCTCCTACCACAACTACAACATTTAAAATGTAGGTAAAAATTCATATAAACTTACCATAAAATCCTGCCAGCTTTAAGTGTCCTCGTGCCCTCCGCTTCAGAAGTGAAGAATCCAGAAAGTTCCTCATGCCGTATCTCAATTCCAAAAACGCAAAGAACAGACTTGACTTGGAAGTGCACACTCGAGGGTTTGAGGACACCGGGTATAGTGCAAATATAGTGCAAAACGCAGCGTACAGGATGCGTCACACAGCCGTGATATATTACACTATTACCATATAATACCAAAGATTACCTGTTAGAAATACCCAAAATGAAATAAATTTGCTGCACAGACATCACAGCCAGAGGTAATTTTCAGAAGTTGCCGAAGTGAGGCTATGTTGAGCGGCTATATGAATGCGGAGCACTCGTATCGCCTGTAGCTTAAATCTCAGAAATCGTTGGGGCAATTTTTTAAATAGACGCTATCTTTAATAACCTGTACACACATACATTCTCGCTTAAACAACTCTTAAAACTACACTTTGTGACACAATAAAAATAATATTTAAAACACTTTGCATGCTGCCGTTTGAAGAAATAAAGAATAAACCAGTTGTTGGGTCAAAATAACCCAACCAGGTGTTCATTTGTAAATGACTCACTACATCTCATTTGACCCAGCATTACCCAACCCAACAATGTGTTTAAAGTGTGTGTGTGTGTGTGTGTGTGTGTGTGTGTGTGTGTGTGTGTGTGGGGTTGTGTGTGTGTTTATATTAATTTAAAATTTACCTCATTATCTTCTGCTTCACCACCTAATAATTATTATTATTATTATTATTATTATTATTATTATTATTATTATTATTATAGGAGTGATAATTGACCTGTGTGAGTTTTTCTGTGCTTCAGTATGATGGAGATCAGGACACTGAGAAGAATCACAGTCACTGCACCAAACACTACAGTCAGCATGAAGAACACAGCAGGAGAGACGCAGCCTTGGAGAGCAACATTAAAGAAAACATTTAGATCATTAAACCTGCATCATAATTTAATTAAAATAAAAACATAAAACACAGTGAGAACAAAAATAATGTACCTGTAGTGTTGTTTTCAGAATTTCTTATATTTCTGTCTGATTAAAAGGGAAAAAAAATTTTTTTACAAGGTATCCATCTTAATCAACTTTTACAGAAACTTCAGACTCTGTATAAATTTACCTTTCACATGTAAAAAGGTCGAGTTACTAAAGATGATTTCTTCACTGTAGCTGCAGTAGTAGAGTCCTGTATCAGAGACATTTACTGCAGTGATGGTGAGAGACGTGTTCTTGTCATAAACAGACATCACTATTCTCTCACTGTCAGTAAAGAAGTAACAGTTTTTTGCTTGAGATGTTTTAAAAATCTGTTTACACCCCAAACGAAGTGGAACTGAATCACTGGTCTGTTTAAACCAGGAGATGTAATTTGCAACACTCGGGTCATGTTCACACCAAAAAGTGACTTTATCTCCAGATTCTGCCGCCAAAGTTAAAGAGCACAGAGTCTCTGAGAGCAAACCTGCAATACATAAACACACACACCTTTTTTTTTTTATAACACATCACATTGTCTGTGTTTCACTTTAAATTTCCTTAAAATCATGTAAATTCACAGTATCAAAGCCTCATAGCTGAACATAGTTTTTTTTGCAGTTTGCAGTCTTATATAAAAAAATATAATGTAAAAAAAAATTTATTACAGAAAGAATGTATAAAGAATGTAATTACAGAATCATTAAATGAATAGTGTATGCATGTTAAATGTTTAACAAGACTTCATTTAAGTAGTCATTAAGATCATGACACACTTACCCATGACACAGAGAAACACAGGTTGAGTTTTAAACTGGACCATTGTGTAACAGACGAGAGAAAAAGAGGAAACAGTCTTGTCTGTTTCTTTTCGTAAGGGGTGTGGGCATTTTTGCAGATGCACACTTTTTCAATGCCTTGAAAAAGCGGCCTACAGCAATCAATCAACCAATCAGTAAATAAATAAGCAAGCAAGCTAAAACAGATGTCCATATTAATGAAATATCTGTTTCTCATGTGTTTTATGATGATTTCTGTAAGAGACAGGAGGCACCAACTCTGTAAAGTGTGTAACCAGGTCTAGATTCTCTTTTGAATTTCCAAAAAAAAAAATTGAAAAAAAAAAATGCTCTCAGTAAACATAAATTTGGTTGGTTATAGCACACACTAAGACCGAGCAGGGGAGACGATTACCCACCATTCCACAGTGCAAGAGAGAGAAAAACCAGTTGTGATTACGTGACGCTTGGCGTCAAAACAATAACCGCATGTGTGATACATGATCATCGGTACACGTGAACCAAGACTTGTTCATTTTCCAAGTCAGAATTTATTTAAAATCTTTGCCTGTCTTGCGCAACACTCGCAAACCGCGTTACTGGCAAACCGAAGTTCCACTGTATATGTGCGTGTGTCCGTGTGTGTTTAAGTAGCACAGTTTCATGTATTGTATAGTAGATCAATAAATTCTTGTTTCTTTATAAAAAAAAAAAAAACTCTTGTCTTAGTCATGTATTTTAAAGCCTAAACATTTGTCCAGATCTTGCATTACATTGCTCATAATTGAATAATACCAGATTTTGTGTTATCATCGTTGGCCATGGAATACATATGATTGGTAAGATACACTGAATCATGCTACATGCTGGATAGATAGATGATGAAGTGTATGCTATAAAATTTTATCAGTTCAATAAAATAAACCCGAATCCTTAAAGATTCGATTAACCTCTGACAAAGAGCTCAAACCTTTCAGAGGAGAGATGCTGGTGTGTGGTGGCAGCATGTCCTCATGACCCGAATAGACCAGGAATGGCTTTGTATGAAGAAGACAAAATTTCTACGAGAGATCCATTAGATACTCTTGTAGACTATTTTAACCGTAAGGGGTTCTAATCTGTTTTCTTTATGGTGGACCAATAGCTCATGTTTTACAAACACCCGTGCCAACATTACAAGACAAAGTTCCTGTGCTTGCCTTTTCCGTACCTGCTTAAGTGTAGCTTTTTAAACTTAGCTAAAGTGCTGGAACTATGAAATTTTAAACATTACCATGCTTCAAACTGTTTTCTGTTTACCATGTGCAATATATATTGTTAAGTTAATATATTGTCCAGTTAAGTTAAGCCTTTATTTGTCACAATATACATTGCTGCACAGTGAAATTATTTCTTCACATATCCCAGCAAAATTGGGTCAGAGTGCAGAGTTAGCCATGAGGAGGCAGGGTTAAGGGCCTTGCTCAAGGGCCAAACACTGGCAACAATGGATGAGTTGGGAACCATCAACCTTCCAATCACACACTCACACACTCAGCCACCACTCATCAAACACTGAGCCACCACCAAGATGAGTGTGGATCTTAGTGATTTGAAAAAGAGTCAAAATACTGGTTAAAGAGTTGAATTTTTTTATAAAAAATTATTTAAGTAAAGTATGCTTCAAGTAAGTGTTGTAACAGAAACCTAGCTGTCAAATAAAAGAAAATGTAAACATTACATAGCTATACTGCTTTATCCTGTGTACAGGGGTACATTACTAGATATTTAGGAACACCAGTTTACCTCATCTGCATGTCTTTGGACTGTGGGAGAAACCCACCAAGCAGGGGAAGAACATGTAAACTCTATGCACACAGACCTATGGCAGGAATTAAACCCACACCCTGGAGGTGCAAGGTGACAGTACTACTAAGCAACCATGCCATTTAGTCAGTGGTCCTCAATCTAAATTTGCTCTTGCTTTTGCCTGAGCTGCTCTGCTTGCATAAATTGAGTAAAGTTCACATGACATTTTGCCTCTTTCTTCAGTTGTGCTGGTCTTGTGCTACTGTCAGAGGTCTCATCTTGTGTCTCCTCAAAAGTAGGAAAGCAATAAGCAAAAAAATATGAGAAGGTTAAAACAATAATAGCTTTGTAAAAAGATGCTTGCACACAATTAAATTCTTGTGACATCTAAGTTTTGTCACAGTAGTCACAGTAGGCTTAAATTGTGTGTGGAGCTTATGTGGATCATCAGTGCCTCTGGGGTGTTTTGGAGTATAAGCAGAAAGATTATACATAAAATAATTTTAATATTTGAAATATATAAATAATAATAAAATAATAATAAAATAATAATAAAATTAAATAAACTCCCATTTTAAATTTTTATTTTATTTTATTTTTTATTTTTTTTGTATCTGTGTGCAGTGCTGTAAAAAAAGTATTTGCCCCATTCCACAATTTATATTTTTTGGAGAACCTTTAACAGGTTAAGCCTTTAAATGTGGCTGAATTTAAACAATTCTCAAAAACAAAAAAGGCCAAAATTCCTCCACAGTGATGTGATAGACTCATTGCCAGTTATCCCAAACACTTGATTGCAGTTGTTGCTGCCACAGGTGGCACAACCAGGTTTAGGGGGCATTTACTTTTTCACATAGGACCAGGCACGTTTTTCAGGACAGCTTTTTTCTCTTAATAAATGAAATAATCATTTAAAAACTGCATTTTGTATTTACTGGAGCTATCTTTGTGTAATATTCAAATTTGTTTTATGATCTAGATTATTCATGTGTGTTGTCACTGCACAGTATTCAATCATCAATAATTTTTAGAAATACTGAACATTAATCAGCATTTACACATCATTTTAACAGAATAACATGAACATGATCAAATCAAGATTTTTATCTTGCACACTGAACAGAGATAAAATAGTATGAGAGTATAAGAGCAGGTAGTGGTCAGAAGCAGATGAGCCTCAGAGGCCTGTGTCAGTTTTAACAGTTTAAATGCAGCACCATGTGTGCAAATGTTCAGAGTGTGAGGTCTGCGGTTGGAAAATATTCAAACGCTAAAAATGGACACTTGCTGTTTGTATGTGTGTGTGTGTGTGTGCGCGCGTGCGTGTGTGTGTGCGTGTTTGTGCATGTGTGTGTGTGTGTGCACATGCTTTGGCGTTGTTTCACCTGACTACAAGGAATAATGAAAATTGTGTCATAGGGTATAAAGTAATTTTATTATTGTCTTCAAAAATGTACAGTATGTGCAGTAAGTTTGTAAAGTAAGTCGTCAGATAACATTAACTTTTTAAACCACCTGTTATAGACTTAAACCCTTTTTTAAAAGTTTAATTAAATCTGAATTCATTCAGTTTTTTGTCCATTAATCAGTACAGCATATGTTTTTGATTTTTTTTCTCTGCAGATTTAATACATTTCTAAAAGTAAAATATCTTATTTAGATAAGATTTAGATTAGACTCTTGATTCAGTACTTTGTAGAAGCAGCTTTTGTGCACATGGATTTGGGGAATTTTCCCCATTCATCCTGGTAAATCATATAAAACTGAGGATGCACTAGAATTTTGCATATGATTCAAAATTGTGACAAATCCATCCTGGTCTGCATCAGTCAACACAAGTTGCAACCAGTTGGGGTGGTAATTTCGCACAGAAATCGGTAAGTGTGTATGAGGGAAACAGACTGAGAACAGATGTTTCGTCAGAAATTAACAGAGTTGCAGCACATAGAACGCTTGGTTTTTTTCTTGAATCTTGTCAGGTAGTTTACATTGGTCACTGACTTATCCATGAATGCATCCTGTCAGACTCCAGAAAATGGAGTCATAATACTTAATGCAGTTTTTTCTTCACAAAAAGTGGTTATCAAATGGTCAACATGATAAAACATAATCATAAAATCACCAGAACTCACAACCAAAGACAAAAACAGAGTTTCAGAAACATGGTCCAAAGACAATCTAGGAAGGACTGAATATTTAGAGGGGGCTACATACAAAACAAACAGGATGTGGGAGTGCTCGGAAAAAAGAAAACTTAAAAATAGAAAAAGGTGAGGCTGATTGGAAGGAGGTGGTGGACTAAAAATAAACAAAGAAATGATAGTGAGATCATGGAAATGATGAGTGACAGAAAATTATATAAATAAACCATAGAATCATAACAGCTTGGAGTTTCGCTATGATTTTTTCCCCATATCTGAGAGGAGAGTATCTTTGCACATCCTCTTACAGTCCTGTCTTAGAAGATTTTTGCCTTCCTTTTCTTTCTACTGCCTTCAGGATGGACTGGGTGATGTTCCTGACCAAAGCCCTCCTACCTACCTACCTACCTATCTATCTATCTATCTATCTATCTATCTATCTATCTTTTTTCTTGAACAAAAATTATACCACACACACACACACACACACACACACACATATTACATTTCAGTCTGCACTTAGCTACCTTAATGAGGTGAAATAAAATGTATAATTATTACATTATAATATAATGTATATTTAAGGGATGTAGACTTTTAATGCATTATAATTAGCATTTAACATTTTAACAAAGTAGACTAGTTTACTAGCTAATTTTTATATGAAAGCATCTGCAAGTTCTTCTAGATGCCTTGTAATATAACTATTTATATTAAATTATTTTAGTTGGCTATGTAGTAATAAGTAGAAAAGTAAACTATTTCTGTCAACAATGGTTTTTGCCAAAATTATAGAAAACATGATGTCTATATTTTTTAATTGAAAAGTGTCAGGAGGAAGGAAGCTGAAAAACCACAGGTGGGCATATCAGTTCTCACAGTTCAAACGCAATCATCATGCATGCATATGTACTGCATCTCAGGGTTGTGGTTGGAAAACATTCCGATGATAAAAACATTTGTTGCTTATGATTGAGCTACAACTTTTGGCTTAAGAAAAAGCACATTGCATGACTACAAGACAGATTACAAACAGAAAGAAAAAGAAAAATGTTTATAAAAAGGATTTTTTATTACAGTATCTTCAAAATATATTCTCAGCAGGTTTGTAAAGTAAGTATTTAGATTCCAACTTGTCATAGATTTATGAATTGTTATAAATTAAACTGATGTTTTGGGTTCATTATTCAATACAAAACATCCCATAATGACAAAAAAAAACTTGCATTTGGCCTCAAAATATTTAGAGGAATAGTAGGTGTCAGGCTCGGTAGAGGGCGTTGTGGATCCAAGTGCAGAGGTTTGGAGTGTATGCTGATTGAAGTGACGTTAAAGCGTGCTTGTGACTCACTTCGTGGTGCTTTTAAGCTGTATTGTGGATTCCGCGTTGAACAGGGAAAGCGTTGCTGTAATGCAAAGGCAAGTAGTACCGGCAGGAGTGCTGGCGCGAGAAGGCTGAGGCGTAGAGTGAAACCGGGGCATGCAGAGCCGGCGTATGGATGACAGCGTGAGTTCGGTGGGGAGCGAGGATAAATCGTGGTCGGAGAGCAGGCGAAGGTCATGGCCGGAGTGACGAGAGAAGGGTCCGTAATCCAAAATCGTGGTCGGGGAAGCAGGAAAGCGGTCGGTAACGGGAAGTATCGAAACAACAAATCCAAATCGAAAGGCAGAGACGTGGTCAGAAAAAAACAAAGCGAGGTCAAAACTAGGCAGACAGAGACGGAAGAAATGGTGAATTGAGGCTGGTAAGGCGCACAATAAACTGGCGACATGACGGAGTCAGAGCGTGGCTTAAATGGGATAGGTAATTATGTCAGTGATAGACAACAGGTGTGGGAAAACAGGAAGTGAGATGAAAGAAATGCTCAGGTGATCATGACGGGCTTGTGGCTTGGCGTGATGTGACAGTAGGACTAAAATCCATCATACGTGGCTGATTATTCAAAAAACATCTCTTGGTGCGGCTCTCCATACCGCACCACATAACATGCAGGTATTGTAATTTTCTCTGTCCTCCTAGAATATAGAGAATCTGGGATGCACATTCTAAAAACTGCTGAGTAAAACAACCCAACCATAACTCAGCCGCTGGGTCACTATTGGACAGAACAATAGTGATGGGTTGTTTTGACCCAAGTGCTGGATTGTACCATTTAACCCAGAATTCTGTGTTGTTCATCTAACCCAACCAGTGGGTTAAACTTACATTCTAGCAGGGTTAAATGTTAAAGTGCAGGGTTATTTTATTTGACCCAATCTGTGGGTGAAATTAACACTCTTGCTGGGTAGACACATTCTATTAGATTTTTTTTTTTCAAAAAGACCCAAAATGTACACAACTTAACATAATATATATAGATTTTCATAGAATAAAAAAATGTAATTAACTTAATTTTGACAAAAATGTCAGACAAAACCATATAATCCCAAGGTGACCATTAAATATAAAATAAATGTTACATACTTTGTAAAACAATAAAATCAAGAGGCCCCTGTAAATCTGCATTTTAATATAATGTTTAAACACTTTTTATACACTTTTCAATCCAAATCTTGTAATGCCCATATGACATCAAACATTACCCATCTTAATATTTTAACTATTAGTTGTTTAACTATTACTTCTTAATTTCCTTTAAAACTGACATTAAAAACAAAAACCATAAAACTTTTTAAAAATATTATTGATTAAATGTGTGGTGAAAAAACTGTTGTCCTCAAAAATTTAACAGATGAGTACTCATGTCCATTAATCTGATCTTCAGTATGCTGGAGAAACTCGCAGGTGGGAAGACACTGCTTTGTGTAGTTAACATCAAAGACAAAAGACACTTTAAAACGAACATCAACAGCCACCACCAGAGAGACTGAATTAATTGCATTGCCTCCAACAATGAGAAAGGTCTGTCAGGTCCCTCTTGCCTCATCGCCTCATGGCACAAAACATGGAACAATGCTCCAGTCATCTCCATATTTTGCAGATATCATTCCCATCATGTTGGTCCATCTGTGGATAACACACTATCACTTAGTGTTGAAATATTACTAACATTAACGTCAAGCATTTTTGTTAAGGACGTACAACTACATGTGGATTTAATAAAATATGTTTTTTCTCTTGTCAATACACAAAAATACATAATGTAAACATGAATTTCTGACTAATTTACCTCACTATTTAACATGTGAGGGATAACAGTATACGGCGCTCCATCTGGATTTAATACGGAGCATTCACCCCTTTTCAAATTCTCAACAAACCCTAAATGAATACAATATTTAAGTGATGAATTTACAACTTAAATAAATATTTCATAAGGATGAAGAAAAAGCTTGTTTTAACTGATGAATTAACAATGATGCTTTCTCATTTTTTGAATAATAAGAAGAATAAGAAAAAAACATTATCCCCACACCCCCATATCAAAGCATAATAGCACATGCTTGCTCCTACCATAATTTACTTAAAAATAAGTAAAAATTCACATTAACTGACCATAAAATACTAAGTGCTCTGAGTATGATCCGGTCAGAAGTGAAGAATCCAGAAAGTTTGCCAAAGAATAAACCAACTGCTGGGTCAAAATAACACAATCAGTTTTTTTAACAGACAGAAACAGAAGACATATTAAGACCGTCATTAAACATATCCCAATAGCTTCTTCTTACAACTTTAAAATATTATAAAATATGCCAAGAGACTTTCCATACACAGCTTTAGTGAAGATTACTAGTAATTTACCTAAATTATATTTAAGATTACATTTAGTAAATTTTGTTTTTTTTATTTGTGTGTGCTACAAACGCACTTTTCTCATAAAATACAGTACAGCCGCCTATTGTCACAGTCGGACCAGATTCGGAACTCAACCAAACACCACGCCCTTTATCACCTGAGTATTAATCACCATCACCTGTCGCCATTCAACGCATGCACATAAAAACCGCACACCACGCCTCAGACGACGTCCAGGCTCGTATATTGAAAGTGGACTCAAACGCCAACGTTTTAATAAGAAAGAAAAAGTCTAGTAAAACTAACTACTTATCTGTACGCTTCGTTTCAGAAGTGATACTCCTCCAAGTGCTGAGTGACAACTCCTGTGCCGCCGTGGTGTGTGGTTTCTCTTGTGTTCTGTCTTCGTCTGACCTAACTGCTCAGCGCTCCGGTTCCAAGATTCATCCAAACACAAAACCTGGTTCACTCAATCCATCGCTGGTCATTTGATATCATCCTCGTAAATACCACTGAACTGCTTTTCATACTCTGTTGTGAAGTATCCTCCTGTATAATAAAGGATGACTGAAACCGATCCGGTCAGGGGTTGGAATCCAATCTGAGACTCATGCTGGCTACCTATGATGATGACATAGGATTGGAACGGTTCATTCAGATCTCTCTATGCTGCTCGGCACAGATCACCTCTTACCGCACCAACACAGGGGATGCTGCCATTCCCCTCTCTTGTCCACCGATACCGACAAAAAACCCTGAAGCGAGGGACGAACCAATGATCCTGGAAAAGGGAAGAATCACACCGGCAGAATGACACCAACGGCTGACCCAGGGTCTCTGCCTGTACTGCGGCAACGCGGGGCATCTCAGGAGTGAGTGCCCCACTCGTCCTCCTCGTCCCATGGTGAGTGCAATTTCTACTCAGATAGAAAAGTTACAGCCCTTAACCACTAGCGTTAGCATTACTGCATCTCATGTTACCATTTCAGTGGCAGCTCTCCTCGACTCTGGGTCAGCCAGAACTTCATCTCCAGGGGATTATGCCGATATCTCAAACTCAAGACCACCCAGACAGCGAAGGCCTACCAGGTCCAATCCATAACAGGAAGACCCCTCTCCAAAAGGTCTGTACACCTGATCGCGGGTCCTGTCAAACTACAAATCGGCCTGTTGCATCAGGAGGAGATCATGTTTTCAGTCCTAGAGGAATCTACCTCCGTCATTGTCCTAGGACGTCCGTGGCTCATTCAACACAACCCTACCCTATCTTGGACTACGGGTGAGGTTCTTAAGTGGGACTAGAAATTGCTCTTCCATCTGTTTTCCCTCACTACCGTTAAAACTTCAACCTTTACTACTCCAAGTTACTTCAATCGAAAGCCCAGTAGCCAAAGAAGCCGTGGAAATTCCTCACCAGTAGTTGACCTTCTCTGACATCTTCTGCCCAAAAAAAGCAACCCAACTACCACCACATCGACCATGGGACTGTGCCATTGACCTAATCCCAGGCGAACCGTTACCCCATGGATGAATTTATTCACTATCTCGTCCTGAGAGGAAAGCCATGGAGGAATATATTTCTGAGGCGATTCACCAGGGTTACATCTGCCCATCAACTTCACTGGCAGCCTCTAGCTTCTTCTTTGTGGCCAAAAAAGATGGTGGTTTACGCCCATGTATTGACTTTTGCACTCTCAACCAAGCCACGATAAAATTCCGATATCCATTGCCCCTGATCCCAGCAGCCCTAGAATGGCTTCGTGGGGCTGTACTATTCACCAAACTAGATCTTAGAAGTGCCTACAACTTGGTGAGAATCAGAAAAGGGGATGAATTGAAGACGGCGTTTGTAACACCTACCGGTCATTATGAGTACTTGGTGATGCCTTATGGGCTCGTCAACGCCCCTGCCATATTCCAGAACTTTATGCATGAAGTCCTCCGAGACTTCCTTCACCACACTAATATTTTCCAAGTCCGAGCGTGAACATTGCCATCATGTCACCCAGGTACTCCAACGTCTACGAGAGTTTCAATTGTTTCTAAAAGCAGAAAAATGATCCTTCCACCAGGCGTCAGTTCATTTTCTTTGTCACATCATTGACCGACAAGGAGTGAGGATGGATGAAGCAAAGGTATCAACCATAACCTGCCCTGAACCCACAACCATCAAGGAATTACAACGGTTTTTGGGATTCGCTAATTTCTACAGGAGATTCATAAAAACTACAGTATCACCCCAGGCCCCTTGACTTCATTACTCCGAGGTAAACCAAAGTCATTAACATGGACTCCTGAAGCCATTTCCGCATTTCAATTCCTAAAGCAAGCCTTCATTTCAGCACCAATCCTCATACATCCCAATCCAGACCTCCCTTTTGTAGTAGAGGTGGATGCTTCAACAACCGGAGTGGGAGCCGTCCTCTCTCAGCAGCAAGGAAATCCGCTTTTACTCCATCCATGTGCCTTCTTTTCACGAAAGTTCAATCCGGTAGAGTTGAATTATGACTGGGAATTGCAAGCGATATAGATGGCCCTAGAGGAATGGAGACATTGGCTGGAAGGAGCCACACACCAGTTTCTATTCATGAGGGATCACAAGAACCTGCAATATCTGAGGAATGCCAAAAACTAAATCCACGACAAGCCAGGTGGGCCCTGTTCTTCACCCGATTCGACTTCACAATCTCCTACCTCCCGGGTACGAAAAACATCAAAGCTGATGCTCTATCACGTATACATGTACCCAGTGAATCCGTAGAGGAGCCCGTGCCAATACTCCCTGAAAAGATCTTTGTCAACCCCATTCAATGGGAACTCCCTTCATTCTTGACAGAACCGGCGTCTGTACCTCCAACCGAATGTCCTCCACTCTGCTGTTTCATTCTTGAGAAGAATCGTAAACCCCTCATTCACTCAGTAAACTGTTCATTGGGCACTGGACACCCGGGGATCGACAGGACGCTTACGTTAGTACAAGAACGTTTCTGGTGGCCAAACATGGAGAGAGACGTGAGTAGGTATGTCAGGGGATGTCAAGAATGTGCGAAATGTGTGAAACTCCTCGACACTTACCGGCTGGAAAGATCATACCCCTACCCATTCCTCAATGACCCTGGTCACACTTGGGAGTAGATTTTCTCACTGACCTACCAGAATCTGAAGAAAACACGTGTGTACTAGTCATGGTGGACAGATTTTCTAAAAGTTGCCGACTGATCCCTCTTAGAAACTTGCCAACTGCAATGGAAACAGCTGAACTACTCTTTAACTTCTGCTACTACAGAATTCCGGAGGACATAGTCTCAGATCGAGGACCCCAGTTCATATCTCGAGTTTGGCGATAATTTTTTCGTGTCCTAGGTGTGACTGTAAGTCTATCCTCAGGGTATCATCCCCAAACTAATGGACAGACAGAATGAAAGATCCAAGAGATCGTCCGTTTCCTCCGTACCTTCTGTCATGGTCACCAGAACTCCTGGAGTCAGTTCCTACCAGGTCCAGGAGATCCTGAATTCCCGACGCCGTGGTGGTCACTTAGAGTATCTCGTAGACTGGGAGGGATACGGGCCCGAGGAAAGATCCTGGGTGCCTCGGCCTGACATCCTTGACCCCCTTCTATTGGAGGAGTTTCACAACGCTCATCCTGAATGTCCGGCACCCAGAGGGCGGGGTAGACCTCCACAACGTCAGAGAGGTCGACCCACAGGAGCGGGTCGTGAAGGAGGGGGTAATGTCACAGTCGGACCAGACTCGGAACTCAACCCAACACCACGCCCTTTATCACCTGAGTATTAATCATCACCTCGTATATTGAAAGTGGACTCAAACGCCAACGTTCTAGTAAGAAAGAAAAAGTCTAGTAAAACTAACTACTTATCTGTACGCTTCCTTTCAGAAATGATCCTCCTCCAAGTGCCGAGCGAAAACTCCTGTGTCGCTGTGGTGTGTTGTTTCTCTTGTGTTCTGTCTTCGTCCGACCTAACTGCCTAGCGCTCCGGTTCCAAGATTCATCTAAACACAAAACCTGGTTCACTCAATCTGTCACTGGTCATTTGATATTATCCTCGTAAATGCTGCTGAACTGCTTTTCATACTCTGTCATGAAGTATCCTCCTGTATAATAAACTCACTCATCTTTATACTAACCATACAGTCATACTAACTGTATATGTGCGCACATCTCATAGGTGTCTGTGCGTGTGCATTTCATATGTAGTTGTATGAGCAGTTAGTAGTATACATAGATGTGTGACTGTTTCATATATGTGTATGCAAGTGTTTCACTTGTGTGTGCATGAGTGAAGTTTAATTTAAGCCCTATACGGCGCCTCACAGTTTAGGGCATCTCTTTTCATCATTATGAACATAATATGAAGCAAATATACGCACATTCATCATAAAATATTATTATTGTAAAACAAAATAAAATTCATGTTTGCTTCACCATTGGAAACAATATTGTTTTAGGGTAACTAATTATACACAATTCTTCGTTGTACTTGGTCTGGCTTTTAGATAAAGTCCCTCCATGCGCCATCTGGCGGATATTCAGTGAAGCACAACACATTTATTTAAATTCCCGAATGTTGCTTGAGGGATTTCGCGGCATGTCGTGAGCCAAATTGCGGGATCTCGCGGAAAAAAGCGTGCATTCTTAATGGCGAGATCTGTACACCCTGCAAGCATTCTACAAAGTAAGCTAAAAAGCTCAGACATTTTTGCAGTTTCTTTCATACACAGGTGGGGTTCTTTGGTTTGGCTAGTTAGCAGCCATTGTCAGATAAACTAGCATGCTATAGCACAGACCAGGCTGAAATTTTGAGTGTAACATTAACACGGTAACAGTAATAAATGTTACATACAGTGAACAAATTCAGTCATAGGTGAATGAAAGTGTGTATACAGACCTTGTATTTAACGTTTAAATTTCCTCTTAAATGCGTGAGGAGGAAGAAAAAAAAGACACGAAGCTGACACAGCCACTGAATACACCGGTGAACTTCGGGGGAGGGGACGCTAACTAAACTGTCACTATAGCTAACCCAACTCCAACCCAGCATTCTGGGTTAAACATAAAGTACCCAATTCGCTGTAAATAACCCAGAAAAATGACCCAACGTAACCCAGAAAAATGACCCAAAAGAGGCAACCCAGCATTTGGGTAATAAAAACAACCCAACATTTTTTAGTGTGTAGCCAGAATTTTGGTGCACTCCTACTAGTTACACTAGTTGTTGTCCTAATGTGGCTACAGAACTACAAACTGCTTGGTTAAGAACAACCCAACCATAACCCAGCCGCTGGGTCACTATTGGACAGAACACACGCTGTGTTGTTTTGACCAAAGTGCTGGGTTTAACCATTTATCAGGTCTCACTGTGTCTCTGTGCAGCCATCTGCTGGACCAGGGGCGTTTCTAGACTTTTCATTTAAGGGGGGCTCAGCCCCCATAGATGTTTAACACACATTTGGCTTGTTCAGAATCAGTACTCAAATGAGTCTTCCTGATCTCTCACACACACACACACACACACACACACACACACACACACACACACACACACACACACACTGTTTATGTATAAACCTTTTTCAAGTACAATCAGAAAAATGTAACCAGAAAACAGCATATAACTTCCATTGATGAGCAATTTAAACAACGCACCTCTGAGGCTTTACAATGGAATAAACTGGCAGAAGCGTTATACTGGAAGCGTTATACTGGGAGCCAGTAATGTCAAACATTTATCTGTTAATACTCTGACAATACTGCTGCTTTTTGTTGGAAACTGGCAGACATAAAAATGTGAAAAATACTTTCTGATACAATGACTTCAATCATTGTTGGGAGCACAGTGTTAATGTGCATGAGAGGCTGAACATGTTCTATTTTTACCTGCTGCTCATTTCGAGACCTACAGTACTCCCATGTGACTCAAAAAACCTTCCATTTACAGTTAAATAGGAATATTACAATTTGGATCATCATGTGTAGTTTAATTTAGTATTTTAGCTTCATAAATAAGACAGTAGGTTCTATATTCAACCCCTTAAAATTTCATACCTACTAGGCTTTTTATTCAAATTCATTAATATAGACAAACATTGTTTTAATGTAAATAAACAAAGCATCTTTTTAATATCATTATTTTTTTTGTTTCTATTCATTAAAAAAAGTTACTTTTTCTAAATCAAAGTGTCAAAAACCCTACTCTAAGGCTAATAAATGTATTTTATGATCTGGGACATTATTTAATACAATACAATATTTATTTTATAAATAAATATATATCTGTAAATCACACTGCTGTGCAGTTAAAACAATGGCACTGAATGCTGTCTGTCACTGTTTTTAATCATTTATGTGCGTAACTCTATGGTAGTTAATGCCATATGCACTGTGCAATGTTTTATATAGACAGTTAATCATTCAAAAATTTTGTACACAGTTGTACGTCTGAATATATATATACACATTCATATTATGGCATGCCGTTTAGGAAAATATTCATGAGAGAACTTAATTAAAACTCTGAATATATTGATTGAAACTCTATATATATTGAATGGATTCCGAATATATTGAATGAACAGTGAGAATATTGATTGAAACTCTATATATATTGAATGAACAGTGAGAATATTAAATGGATTCCGAATATATTGATAGAACCGTAAGAATATTGAATGGATTCTGAATATATTGATTGTAAACTCAATATATATATAAAAAATAAATAAATAAAAAAGCTATTAAACTGAATATTGAAAAAAGAATAGTTGTAGTTATTAGCAATGATAGAGTGGGTGATCGTGCAGTTGATTTTACATGTGAAATTTCAATAGCAATTTTGATTGATTTGTCATTTTTTGCAACTCAGTCTGTACCAAAGTGCATTCATGTTCATACATACCTTTACTATTATTATTAAAATTATTTAAAAAAGACCCTGACTATCATTTAACAAATTATCTGTTTTATTAGCACAAGAATTGTCATCATTTATTTTTACATGTACATTAATATAATTATTAACCAATTAAACAAACAAATAAACAAATAATCCATACTGTAGCCTAAGAGTGTAATATGTTTGATGTTCTGTGAGGTCTTTCTCTGTAACCTTGTTGGGTCTTGGTCATGCACTTTTTAGACGGTCCCTTAGTCACTCCATCTCTATAAAGCGCCGGTATGCAGCATTTCTGACAGATTTAGCTCCAGCAGGCGGTAACAGGAGAAGATCTAAAAATATATTTATTTGTAGTAGCTTCTCTGTCCACTCCAGATTAAGAAAATATGTGATTTGTCATTTTTGTGTGTTTATTTCTCAAAAAATTGAAGGAATAATCTTGAATGTGTGGCGAATGTCCGATATAAAACCAACTTCACGGCAGTCTGTGGCCGGTCTTCCGCGGTGAAATAGCGAATAAATTTCTTCATCCGTAGTCTGATACTGAGTGCGGCTTGCGCCACCACTTTGGGCCGTACACGCACTCACCAATGTGTTGACCATCTCTCCATTTCTCAGAATTGCAGCAACCAAGTTTCTTGCCGACTCACTCATCCTTTCTAAAGATGGCGCTGTGTTTCGATGACGTCATGTTTCATTCAATATATACTTAGTTTTCATTCAATATATTCAGACTTTTCATTCAATACATCAGTTTTCAATCAATATATTCAGAATTCATTCAATATATATATATTTTCAATCAATATATTCGGAATCCATTCAATATTCTCAGTTCATTCAATATATTCAGAATCTTCATTCAATATATTGTAGCGCCCACCGGTACAGAAACCACACCACAAGTATGCCACTATGAACTTTTATTAATTTGACTGTTGTCGGCCTCAGTCACGCCACACAAAAAAACCAACTGGAGCAGAACAAAACCTGCCTCCCCCCCATCACGCATGCGCCCCGCCCGTACACACACACACCACACACACACCCCACACACACAGAAAGTGGTCCCTGTCTCTCTCTGTCCCCCCTTCGTCCCAACTGTGCAGTGATCCCAGTCCCAGTCCAGCTGATGTTTTGATGTAATAATGGATAACTGCCCAGCTAGAGTGCGGTTAAATCTTTCAACCAAGCTATCGCTCTGTGGGTGAAGGTGGGTTGTGCGGGTCTTGGTGATACCCAGGTGTTCACACATGGTTGAAAATACCCTTGATTCAAAGTTTCTTCCCTGGTCACTATGGATGGTCTCCGGAAGTCCCAGACGGCTAAACATTCCCTCAATGAGGGCACTAACGACAGTCTCGGCCTCCTGGTCAGGCAGTGCATAGGCTCCAGGCCATTTAGTGAAATAATCCATGGCAGTGAGTATGAAGAGATTACCACGAGCTGTACGTGGGAATGGACCTAACAACTCAACACCGACTCGCTGCATGGGTTCCCCCACCAAAACCTGTTGAAGCGGGGCCCTCGATTGTCCCTGCGGCCCTTTACGTGAAGAAGTAGTGTGTCCGAGCTAAGTTTTAAGCTAAGAGTAGAAGAGTTTAGCTTGTTGTGTCCACTGCACCTTGATACACTTACCGGTCCGGGCCCGATCGACCGGGAGAGACAAACACACACGCAGGCATGATGTCTTACAATATTATAAAACCTTACAATGCTCCCTTAAATTCTAACAGAATTTACTACAATTTGTCAATAAAAATGACATTAAATGAACAGTCAGGCATTGGCATAGAAGAGATCAAATTCAAATGTAACTATTCAAAAACCCTGTGCAAAAATGAGAAAATATACAGTTTGCCCCCTTTTGTGGTGTCTTCATGATGCCTGTGGAGCTGTGAAGCTACAGGAACTGATAATGAACTTTCTCTCTGTGAGTTTAATATTTAACTCTAGAGACTGAGCTCTGAACTCCAAACCTCCGTTTAAGAATTCCGCAGGCCATCTCCAGTCCTTCTGGTCTTTTATCAATAGATTCCATTCAAAACCAGTTCCCCAGACCATGAAGTCAAACATCTCTCTCCACAATTGACTAGGAAAGAGTAAAAGACTTCAAGTCTGACTAATCTACCTGTTCATCAGATATAACATGTCAATGTGCCAATCATAACTTAATATAATCTATACTGTGTGTACAATTCTGCCATGTGTGTTTACATACTAATACAGTAGTGTTTACTATATGTGAATGTGGGAAGGTGAGAAAAAATCCAAACATCCAAGTCATCTTCCAAGCTGATCTCTTCTTCGACCCAGATACTTTACGTATAGTAGAGAGTCAGTTGGAGCCCAAAAGAGAGGTTACTAGCACTTCATTATGGGCCCGTGCCTTCAATCCTTCACTACAGAAGATACGCATCAGCATATGAATCAGTAAGATATCAGATTAGAGTTACATATAGATGATTTAGGGATATTTCTGATAAATTGTGCCAAAATTCCTCCTTGTCTGTTGCTGCTATGAGAAAGTCTTTGGTTAAATATAAACAACATTCATAAATTTCAAAGACACAGTAAAGTCAACCAAAGCTCCAATGAAATTTCTGTATCTGAAATAAAGAGAAGGTTGTTTAATGGCATCACACATTGTCATGGTTCGTCATGCGGCTGCTTCCTTCCAGTGTGCTTTTCCTGTTGATGAAATTAGGATTAAATCTTGCTGCTGCTGATTTGTCTGTAAAAGCAATGAAGTTATGTGCAAACAGGAGTACAGACACATACAACATGGAGGACATGAATCTTTGTCACATACAATCTGTACAAATGTTTGCCATGTTAGGTGTGTTAGTTTGATTAGTAGAAGTCAGTCAGTCAGTTCTTTGTCTGTGTCAGGAGTGCATGTCACTGTCATGAGCTCCCAAGCCAAGGTTTGTGCTTAATTTGAAGCAGCTGAGCTCAATGCTGCATAATTTGGTATCCAACTTGTGCCAATAGTTCGTTATTTCTCAATAATTATTTAATCTATTTGCTTACTTAATTTTTGTTACTGCAGTTGTAATGATTTCATAAGCAGGCTTTGATTGTTGGTAAATTGTAGTGTATCAAAGTTAGGCGGACACCTCAAGATGGTCAGTTTAATTATGGACACTTTAAGCTTGTTTTAATTGACTTTTTCCAGAATATATAGCATTTTCTTTATTATTATTATTATTATTATTAATGTACTGTAATTTGCACACCCCACCTTGTTTCTGAGAGATGCTCAGGAAATGGATCTCAGCCTCATGCAAAGTCCACGTCCATTTAAAACTAACCGAAAATGTGGTCGCGAATACACGTGATCTTTATTCCTGATAACACTATCAGGAAAATAGACTGGCCATGTCTACACACCTCTATGTTAAGGTCACGAATAAACGCCACTCCATGCTCCCGAGAACACTCAGGAAAACAAGGAACCTTAAACCTGCGCACCTCTGAGCCATGGATGTGTGGTTCACACATTTATAAAAATGCAACTACTGAATTAACGAGGCATTCGGCAGACCCTAAACATTCTACCTTGTTCCCATGAACACTCCCAGGAAAACGAGCCGCGGCTGCGCCTCACCGATCTCGCACGCCTCTACGTCAAGGAGAGCAAAAACTAAATCATGCACCTCGTAAGTGTATAACTGCAACTGCACGCCGCTCCCTGTTCCAAAGAACACACTAAGGAATATGGTTAATATAATCAGTTAATTTACTTATTTCCTAACCGCGCGCCTCTACGCCAGGGCCAGCTTATACACTATATGCACACTTCAAATGCCTCACTAAATTACAGAAATGCTTCCCTAAATAACAAATTACACTGAATGATGCTGAACTGTGAATGCATTCACTACACGCCCCGCCCCCTTTAAATTACCGAAGGGAATTTAATTTTTTTTGTTGTTGTTGTTGTTACCTACAAAAAGGAACTAAAATTAATTAACACAACTTAATTAAAGAGCTTTGTAATAATGTATATGTTTATCTATTTAATCATTTATTTAGCGTTTTTAATGACATAAGACTTGTACATCTTTATGCAGCCACAAGCACAGCGCATTATTAAAATATAACAATAACCAGCCGTATCATTATCGTCTTCCACTTAACTCTCCAAAACACTAGTGGGATCTTAGCTTTAATTGTAAAAACAAACTGTCGGGCGAAACATTAATATTTTAACGAAAAAAACAACTGAACATCTGAATGTAAATCTGGCCATTTCGGCATTCTGACCACGTTACAGCACACACAGTTAAAGCACGCAGACAGCGGGTCAGCGCCCGCGTTGAGTAACCTATAGCAACCCTGGACACGGGTTGATGACGTAGTTAGTTAGAGACAGAAGCGTTAAGTTTCTATTTCACTAAGTAAAGTGCTGTTTTTAATAACACGCTTGTCATAAACAGTTGGAACAGTCATACCTATTTCAGTTGTTTTTACCAGATGAATTAACAAGTTATTTAAAGCGCGAATCGAAACGCGGAACTAATTACGTTTAAAAAATGAACAATAGTCCTATAAAACACAGCGAAAATGACACCACAACGAAGCTTTTTAACTCAAAACACGGCGGATGTTTCTTTAAACATGACGTGACGAAACTATATAAAACTTGCACCGGAAAACAAAACCTCTTTGACAACTCGATTAGAATTAATAACGGTGAACAAAACTTGTTTAGAAAACATGACGTGAATTAAACTTAATTCCTTTTTAACCAAATCTCACGAGAACAAAATCTTCCCTGACCGAGGAAAAAAACTGGAAAGAGCAAAATAAACACTTACTTTTTCCTCTGAGAGGGAAGACCGGATCGAGCCCCCAAATTGTTAAGTTTTAATGAAGAAGTAGTGTGTCCGAGCTAAGTTTTAAGCTAAGAGTAGAAGAGTTTAGCTTGTTGTGTCCGCTGCACCTTGATACACTTACCGGTCCGGGCCCGATCGACCGGGAGAGACAAACACACACACACGCAGGCATGATGTCTGAAGATCTCTAGTTTATTCTTAGCAAGGAGAGCACATTTAAACGTTGCCACGTCCGGAACATCAAAAGAACCAGTCATTAACATGTCAGTGATAGAGAGAGCCGGAGACAGACAGGAGAGAGGAAATACATTTACATTCTCCTGATTAAGCAAAAGGGTTCTAGCAGACAAGAGCCATTTGCATGTATATTCGTCTGGGTACAGGATATAGAAGGTGTTACTACAGAAGGCGTAAGGAAGCACAGTGAGGGGTCTGTTCTTAGGGCACAGGAATATGAACTGATTCTTTCAATATTATAAAACCTTACAGTGCCTAATGTCTAATGGCGAAGACTACTGCCAGTAGTTCCCGGCATGTAACACAATACCGCCTCTCAGCCTTGCTCAGAGCCTTGCTGTAATATGCCACAACCTTCTCTCCTTCTGGCCGTACCTGTGATAAGACCGCACCTACCCCTTCCCCACTCGCATCAGTGTCCAAGACGAAGGGTAGTTGAGGGTCGGGTGGCGTCAAAATGGGTGCATTTGTCAGGGCCCGCTTTAGCTTACAGAAGGCTTTTCCACAGTCCTCCGACCAGGCGAATGGACGGTTTTTCTGTAGTAATTTATGAAGTGGGGCTGCAATGCTCGAAAACCAAGGCACAAATCTCCTGTAATAAGAGGCCAGTCCCAAGAAGCTTTTTAGCCCCCTCTGATCCGTGGGAATAGGCCATCCCTTTATTGCCAACACCTTCTCCTCTGCAGTTCCAATTCCCTCACTGCCTATGGTGTGCCCCAAGAAAGTCAACTTCCTGCACATTAGCCTACACTTGTCTGGATGCAATTTCAGCCCCGCCTCCCTGATCTTTACTAACACTTTGTGCAGCGCTGCAAGAGCAAAATCAAATGAGTTGCCATGTGCCAGAATGTCATCCAAAAAAACCAGGCATTCCATACGTGGAACACCAGCTAACACTCTCTCCATTAAGCGCTCAAATGTGGCCGGCGCATTACATAGTCCAAAACAGAGCACTTTAAACTGCCATAGTCCTTTCCCTGTGCAAAAAGCAGTCTTAGGTTGTGCTTCTGGAGACAGTGGAACCTGCCAGTAGCCGCTCCTCAAATCTAAAGACGAGAACCATGAAGAACCAGCCACCAAATCCAAGCACTCATCGACACGTGGGAGGGATAGGAGCCTTTTTTAGTGACACAAAAACACCACTCTCCCCCTTTTTTGGGTATCATAACCACCGGCGACACCCAGGGGCTCTCAGAGGGTTCAATTATTCCTGCCCGCTGCATTTTCACTAATGCCTGCTCTGCTGCTTCCTGCCGGCCCAGGGGCAGCCTTCCTGGTTGCCGCCGTATTGGTTTGGCCTCCCCTGTGTCTATGGAGTGCTGCGTCAGCAATGTCTTTCCTAGCTCATCCTCTTCGCAAGAAAAACAGTCCTGAAATTTCATTAGTAGCTGCCACAATTGCCCATGCTGTTGCTTATTCAGGTCACTGACACTCTGCTGCAATACCTTGTGCAGACAGCCCATTCTTCTGCCCATGCTGTTCATTGTGGCCCCCGGGTATGTAGTGCATATCTGAGTAGTAGAGCTCCCCGTGGACTCCCCCCTGTACCTATTCTGCCCCGGTCCCTCCCCATTTGACTCTCCCCTATCTGCCATTGCACACAACTTAGGTTCCCCCGGCATCCCCCCACTGTCCACCTGTCTGTTCTGTCTTTGCGGTCCCATATTGACTGAATGTTCCCTGCCCAAAGTCATTTTGGCTTCCCCTAGGTCCAGCTTACAATCATAATCCCTTAGAAAGTCCAGGCCCCGAATGCACGTATCCTTCACGTCCGCTACCCACACAGGGTGTTTCACAGTCTTTCCCCCAATAGTCAATGTCAGTCGTCCTCTCCCTTTCATTGGTGCTAGCTCCCCTGTTACTGTCCTGAGCTGAACTGTCGTGGCCTCTAGTTTCGTTCCGTCTGGCACTACTTCTGGGCGAACCACTGTAACTGTTGATCCCGTATCTACCAGAGCTGTACATAGAAGCTCTCCTATGCAAACAGGTACATGGCAAAAGTCTGAGATAGAAGTCCGTCCGACCAACATAACCTCCTGCCCCTCATCACAGGTAATCTGCAGTTCTCCATCCCGTTACGACGTCGATGAAAGTGATGAACGGGATGTCAGTGTTGGGGTACGCAGCGTTCCGCCTACCACGACCCCCTGTCGTTTCCCTTCAACTCGGCCAGAAGAGGGCAGGCCCTCACCAGGTGTCCCTCCTGGCCACAGCCCCAGCAGACGCGAGTCTGAGCCTGTGATCTTGTCTGCTGACGCCTGGCTGGGGGTAGGGCCAGTCCCCTGATCATCCCTGTCACCTCCTCTACCCATGCCGGCCTCTCAGTCTCAGCCCTGTGTCTATCCATCTCCCTAACCGCGGCATGAGTCTTCCCTCCTGCATTGCTTTGTGCCGCTTCCATAAACATCTCTCTCTCCAGAGCATATTCTAAAGCTTCAGGCAAGGTGCGAGGACGGGCCAGCTGAATATGAACATGCAAGTCCGTTGGAAAGAGTGCCCTGATGAACTGGTCGCGGGCTAGCTCTGTCGGCACTGAAGGTGGCATATGTGCGTACATCCGTCTCGTCAAGCATTCAATATCATTCGCCAACGCCCGCAGCGATTCTCCCGCACGCCTTTGCCGCCCACGAAGCTCTGACCTCAAGAGTTCTGCGCTGACCAAACCACCGCCTCAGCGCCTGTAAGGTTTTGTAATATTGTAAGACATTGTAATCTAATCAGTTCAGCCCTAAGAACAGCCCCCTCACTGTGCTTCCTTACGCCTTCTGTGGTAACACCTTCTACATCCTGTACCCAGACAAATATACATCCAAATGGCTCTTGTCTGCTAGAATCCTTTTGTTTAATCAGGAGAATGCAAATGTATTTCCTCTCTCCTGTCTGTCTCCGGCTCTCTCTATCAATGACATGTGAATGACTGGTTCTTTTGATGTTCAGGACGTGGCAACGTTTAAATGTGCTCTCCTTGCTAAGAATAAACTAGAGATCTTCAGACATCATGCCTGCGTGTGTGTGTGTTTTTCTCTCCCGGTCGATCGGGCCCGGACCGGTAAGTGTATCAAGGTGCATCGGACACAACAAGTTAAACTCTTCTCCTCTTAGCTTAAACTTAGCTCGGACACACTACCTCTTCATTTAAAACCTAACAATTTGGGGGCTCAATCCGGTCTTCCCTCTCAGAGGAAAAAAAGTAAGTGTTTATTTTGCTCTTTCCAATTTTTTTTCCTCGGTCAGGGAAGATTTTGTTCTCGTGAGATTTGGTTAAAAAGGAATTAAGTTTAATTCACGTTATGTTTTCTAAACAAGTTTTGTTTAACGTTATTAATTCTAAACATGTTGTCAAAGAGGTTTTGTTTTCCGGTGCAAGTTTTATATAGCTTTCGTCACGTCATGTTTAAAGAAACATCCGCTGTGTTTTGAGTTAAAAAGCTTCGTTGTGGTGTCATTTTCGCTGTGTTTTATAGGACTGTTGTTCATTTTTAAACGTAATTAGTTCCGCGTTTCGAATCGCGCTTTAAAGAACTCGTTAATTTATCTGGTAAAAACAACTGAAATAGGTGTGAGTGTTGCACGTGTTTATCACAAGCGTGCGAATTACGCTGTTATTGACAACAGCACTTTACTTAGTGGAATAGAAACTTAACGCTTCTGTCGCTAACTAACTACGTCATCAACCCGCGTCCAGGGTTGCTATAGGTTACTCAACGCGGGCGCTGACCCGCGGTCTGCGTGCTTTAACTGTGTGGGCTGTAACGTGGTCAGAATGACGAAATGCGCAGATTTACATTCAGATGTTCAGTTGTTTTTTCGTTAAAATATTAATGTTTCGCCCGACAGTTTGTTTTTACAACTAAAGCTAAGATCCCACTTGTGTGTGGACAGTTAAGTGGAGTATGATCATGATACGCCTGGTTATTGTTATATTTTAATAATGCGCTGTGCATGTGGCTGCATAAAAACGCTAAATAAATGATTAAATAAATAAACATATACATTATTACAAAGCTCTTTAAGTGTTAATTAATTTTAGTTTCTTTTTGTAGGAAACAACAACAACAAAAAAATTAAATTCCCTTCGGTAATTTAAAGGGGGCGGGGCGTGTAGTGAATGCATTCACAGTTATGCATCATTCAGTGTAATTTGTTATTTAGGGAAGCATTTCTGTAATTTAGTGAGGCATTTGAAGCGTGCATATAGTGTATAAGCTGGCCCTGGCGTAGAGGCGCGCGGTTAGGAAATAAATAAATAAATGATTAAATAAAACATATACATTATTACAAAGCTCTTTAAGTGTTAATTAATTTTAGTTTCTTTTTGTAGGAAACAACAACAACAAAAAAATTAAATTCCCTTCGGTAATTTAAAGGGGGCGGGGCGTGTAGTGAATGCATTCACAGTTATGCATCATTCAGTGTAATTTGTTATTTAGGGAAGCATTTCTGTAATTTAGTGAGGCATTCGAAGTATGCATATAGTGTATAAGCTGGCCCTGGCGTAGAGGCGCGCGGTTAGGAAATAAATAAATTAACTGATTATATTAACCATATTCCTTAGTGTGTTCTTTGGAACAGGGAGCGGCGTGCAGTTGCAGTTATACACTTACGAGGTGCATTTAGTTTTTGCTCTCCTTGACGTAGAGGCGTACGAGATCGGTGAGGCGCAGCCGAGGCTCGTTTTCCCGGGAGTGTTCACGGGAACAAGGTGGAATGTTTAGGGTCTGCCGAATGCCTCGTTAATTCACAGTAGTTGCATTTTTATAAATGTGTGAACAGCACATCCATGGCTCAGAGGGGCGCAGGTTTAAGGTACCTGTTTTCCCGGGAGTGTTCTCGGGAGCATGGAGTGGCGTTTATTCGTGACCTTAACATAGAGGTGTGTAGACATGGCCAGTCTATTTTCCTGATAGTGTTATCAGGAATAAGGATCACGTGTATTCGCGACCACATTTTCGGTTAGTTTTAAATTGCAAACATTATTTTGGATTAATTCCCACCTTGGTTGGAGGACGTGGACTTTGCATGAGGCTGAGATCCATTTCCTGAGCATCTCTCAGGAACAAGGTGGGGTGTGCAAATTACAGTACATTAATAATAATAATAAGAAGAAGAAGAAGAATAAAGAAAATGCTATATATTCTGGAAAAATTCAATTGAACGAGCTTAAAGTGTCCATAATTAAACTGACCATCTTGAGGTGTCCGCCTAACTTTGATACACTACAATTTACCAACAATCAAAGCATGCTTATGAAATCATTACAACTGCAGTAACAAAAATTAAGTAAGCAAATAGATTTAATAATTATTGAGAAATAACCAACTATTGGCACAAGTTGGATACCAAATTAGGCAGCATTGAGCTCAGCTGCTTCAAATTAAGCTTAAACCTTGGCTTGGGAGCTCATGACAGAGCGACATTCACTCCTGACACAGACAAAGAACTGACTGACTGACTTCAACTAATCAAACTAACACACCTAACATGACAAACATTTGTACAGATGATGCAGAAATTCCATTGTACAGCTGCAGGACTTAACCGTGACAATGTGTGATCAACAGACAAGGAGGAATTTTGGCACAATTTATCAGAGATATCCCCAAATCATCCATATGTAACTCTAACCTGAGATGTTACTGATTCTGATGCTTATCTTCTGTAGTGAAGGATTGAAGGCATGGGCCCATAATGAAGTGCTAGTAACCTCTCTTTTGGGCTCCAACTGACTCTCTACTATACGTACAGTATCTGGGTCGAAGAAGTGATCACCTTGGATGATGACTTGGATGTTTTGGACACTGATTTTTCCTCACCTTCCCACATTCACATATAGTCAACACTACTGTATTAGTATGTAAACACACATGGCAGAATTGTACACACTGTATAAACTATATTATGTTATGATTGGCACATTGACATGTTATATCTGATGAACAGGTAGATTAGTCAGACTTGAAGTCTTTTACTCTTTCCTAGTCAATTGTGGAGAGAGATGTTTGGCTTCATGGTCTGGGGAACTGGTTTTGAATGGAATCTATTGATAAAAGAACAGAAGGACTGGAGATGGCCTGCGGAATTCTTAAACGGAGGTTTGGAGTTCAGGGCTCAGTCTCTAGAGTTAAATATCACAGAGAGAGAAAGTTCATTATCAGTTCCTGTAGCTTAATAAAACCACAGGCGTCATGAAGACACCACAAAAGGGGGCAAACTGTGTATCTTTTCATTTTTGCACAAGGTTTTTTGATTAGTAACATTTGAATTTGATTTTGTAAATCTCTTCTATGCCAATGCCTGACTGTTCATTTAATGTCATTTTATTGACAAATTGTAGTAAATTCTGTTAGAATTTAAGGGGGCACTGTAAGGTTTTATAATATTGTAAGACATTTTAATCTAATCAGTTCATATTCCTGTGCCCTAAGAACAGCCCCCTCACTGTGCTTCCTTATGCCTTCTGTGGTAACACCTTCTATATCCTGTACCCAGACGAATATACATCCACATGGCT
>JAAGKR010004221.1:11630-26955 GCA_011419295.1 Clarias macrocephalus | reverse complement strand
TGCTTTTACAGACAAAACAGCAGCAGCAAGATTTAATCCTAATTTCATCAACAGGAAAAAGTACAGCTGCAGGACGAACCGTGACAATGTGTGATGTCATTAAACAACCTTCTCTTTATTTCAGATGCAGAAATTCCATTGGAGCAGCTGATGGTTACTGTGTCTTTGAAATTTATGAATGTTGTTTATATTTAACCAAAGACTTTGGAGTTCAGGACTCAGTCTCTAGAGTTAAATATCACACTCACAGAGAGAAAGTTCATTATCAGTTCCTGTAGCTTAATAAAACCACAGGCGTCATGAAGACACCACAAAAGGGGGCAAACTGTGTATCTTTTCATTTTTGCACAGGATTTTTGATTAGTTACATTTGAATTTGATTTTGTAAATCTCTTCTATGCCAATGCCTAACTGTTCATTTAATGTCATTTTATTGACAAATTGTAGTAAATTCTGTTAGAATTTAAGGGGGCACTGTAAGGTTTTATAATATTGTAAGACATTTTAATCTAATCAGTTCATATTCCTGTGCCCTAAGAACAGCCCCCTCACTGTGCTTCCTTATGCCTTCTGTGGTAACACCTTCTATATCCTGTACCCAGACGAATATACATCCACATGGCTCTTGTCTGCTAGAACCCTTTAGTTTAATCAGGAGAATGTAAATGTGTTTCCTCTCTCCTGTCTGTCTCCGGCTCTCTCTATCACTGACATGTGAATGACTGGTTCTTTTGATGTTCAGGATGTAGCAACGTTTAAATCTGCTCTCCTTGCTAAGAATAAACTAGAGATCTTCAGACATCATGCCTGCGTGTGTGTGTGTGTTTGTCTCTCCCGGTCGATCGGGCCCGGACCGGTAAGTGTATCAAGGTGCAGCGGACACAACAAGCTAAAACTCTTCTACTCTTAGCTTAAAACTTAGCTCGAACACACGACTTCTTCATTTAAAACCTAACATACTGGTAATGAAAAACCAGTTCACTTACCTCCTTACAGAACTTCCCCTGTAAAAAAAAAAGTTGATTGAAGAACAAATAGCAAAAATGTTAAAGGAAGGAATCATTGAACCCGCAGTTGGACCGTGGGCTGCCCCTGTCGTCATTGTTCAAAGGCCAGGTAGCGAACCACGATTTTGTGTTGACTACCGGGGTTTAAATCAACTTAAGTTAAAGACTCGTATCCATTACAGAGAGTTGATGAGTCCCTGGACTTCCTCTCTAGAGTGAAATTCCTGACAATTATTGATCTCTCTTGGGGTTTTGGCAAGTTCCTATGGCTGAAAGCTCTAGACCCAAAATTGCTTTTGCGTCACATTGCAGTCTTTTCCAATTCCGTCTCCTTCCTTTTGGGTTGTGTAACGCCCCCGCAACATTCCAAAGACTAATGAACAGTGTTCTGGCTGGCCTTATCTACAAATCCTGTGCTGTTTATCTTGATATCTTCGTGGCATCACCCACCTTCGAACAGCACCCTGAGGATCTGAAAGATGTTTTTCTCCGGTTAAGATCTGCAGGCTTGACTATTAAGCTAGCCAAGTACCAGTTTTGCCGCAAAGAATTTAATTTTTTGGCATACAGAGTTTGTCCAGATGGTATTCTTCCTGATCAAGGAAAAGTCAACGCTGCTCTGAACTTTGAAGCCCCTGTGAATGCGAGACAAGTGAGACCATTTTTAGGCCTTTCAGGGTATTACAGAAGATTCATACAGGATTATGCATGTCTTGCTGAGCCTTTGTTCACACTCACAAAAAAAGACAACCCTTTCACCTGGGACACCGCATGTCAAGAGTCATTTGAGCGTCTGAAGCAAAAATTGACAACTGCACCTGTATTGAGTTTTCCTGACTTCACCTTACCTTTCTTGGTCTAGGGGCCGCATTGATGCAAAAAGATGTGCAAGGTAGGGAAGTGGCGGTGGCATTTGCAAGTAGAGCCCTTCATAAATCTGAAAAACCCTATTCCACTCCTGAAAAAGAGTGCCTTGCAGTCATTTGGGCACTTGTAGACCTTCGACATATGGTTGGAAGTGTTCAGGTCACGATTTTTACTGACTACAGTGGGTTGAAATGGCTGATGTCACATCCAAATCTAACTGGTAGACTTGCTCGATGGTCTCTTCGTCTGTAAGATTTTGACTTCGACGTTATACATAAACCTGGTGAGCGTAACAAAGTACCTGATGCACTGTCAAGGAATCCTGTACAGAGTGATGAGTCTCCAATGGACATACTACCACAGTATGCTATAATCGGTGGACTTGAACTTCGCTCAGCGACAACCTTACCCCTTTCTGACCGTTCGCATGTCAAACAACTGCAACTCGACGACCCAGTCACTGGTGATCTTCTATGAATAAAGGAAACACCACCTCAGTCAAATGGAATAGCAGAAGAACGTTCTCAGTTTTCAGTCCATGATGGACTACTATATTTTAATGATCCTGCGTCTGCATGTGGTATCCATCCTCTGAAACACTTAAAACTGTACGTTCTTGAATCTCTTAAAAATACTGTGCTGCAATACTACTGTGGCAAGATAAGTGAAGCTGTTCCTACCTGTTCTCTGGTTGGCCCCTTGTCGATGAATGAATTGTCCTATCATGGGTGAGTGTAAGACTATTTAAGCCAGTTGGTAAGGTTGCTTGAGGTTATGGGCCACGCCCCCCATCCCCCCCCTGATTATTTCTTAATCAGGGTCCCTGGCCTTTATCCAGGGTGGCGTAATCGGACGTTCCTTGTATTATAAGTCTGTCAATTCCTTAGCGCTCTTCTACCCTACCATGATCATCCAACTGCTGGTCACCTTGGAATGACTTTAGCACGTTTGAAACACAGATTTTTCTGGCCTAACATGTCATCAGAAGTGAAAAAGTATGTGTCGTCTTGTAAGGTCTGCCAATTGACTAGACCGTGTCAGCGTAAACCAGCTGATCTTATGGTTCGTCGGAGTTGACTTTGTCGACTTCCAATGGAAATGCTTACATCTTGGTCTTTGTAGACTATTTTTCTAAGTGGGTAGAGATTGTGGCAGTAAGAGAAGCAACAGCACAAGTAGCAGCCAGCAGACTGTTGAGTGAAGTGTTCTCGCGTCACAGCACCAGATTACCTTATTTCAGACAGGGGTTCCCCCTTTGTGAGTCACCTGTTTGGAAAAAGTACTAACCCTCATGGGAACTGAACACGGTCTGACTACTGTATCACCCGCAGACGAATGCAACGGAACGCGTGAACAGGACGTTGAAAGCGGCAATCAGGGCGTATGTTAGCAACAAACACACCTCATGGGACAGATACATCCCTAAAATCTGTTTTGCCTTACGTACTGCTCCTCATGAGAGTACAGGACAAACACGGCCATGTTGTTGTACAGACGTGAGTTGAACACTTCTTTGGACTTGGTGACTCAACCGAATGGAGATGAACTTGACATTGACATTCCTTACCTGGACCAGTTGCGGTCTTCATTACGGGAAGCTCATGAACATGCGAAGGCGAGCTTAGAAGTTAACCATGCCAAGAGAAAGGAATATTACGACAAGAAAAGACGTTGTGTTCACTATTCAATTTGGTGACTTTGTCAGAGTAAAAAATCACCCGAAGTCTGACGCTGTAGCGAATTTCATAGCTAAATTGGCACCACTTTATTCTGGCCCTTACTGTGTCACTCAAGTCTTGTCTGACGTGAACTACAAGCTCAGAAAGCTGGACACGGGGGGAAGATGCGGGTGTTTTTTATGTCGTTAACATGCAGCCTTTCCATACTAGACCTGAGAGTAGGGTACATGGGACAGATGGGTTTTTGCCTGACTCTGACGTATGTGCTGAAGAACTTGAGGGCAAGGTGTTTCCATCTCGTTACGTAACCTCTTGGTTGCCTGATACATCAAAAGTTACTTACGATTCTTTGATTGACAACGTTTACGGTGTGTCCACGGGTGATGCCCCTGTAGCTAACTTTGACATTTCTGCACATGATCTTTATGACCATATCTTTGATGATGCTAGACAAAGTCATGGCTACGACCTCAGACCTAGACTTGCTCCAAGAGTTACCACACACTGGTCACAAAGGAAATGGACTAATGACTACCATACCGACAGACTTGACTTTAGGCGGTAGGGGTCATATTGACTTAACGGTCTATGGTGTTAAGAGCATACATATTTACCTGTGTTTCATTGCATATTTTTGTTATTTTTGATAACATTGTTCCTATTGTTCACATGTATGTTGGCAGGTGATGTCTGTCATTTCACTGCAAACTGTGACTCTGGTTATATTTAATTTTGAATCCACTTGAAAGTTATATACTGCCACTTTAATAATCCTGCTCAGTAAGTAATCCAATGCATTTCCTGATTCAGAGATGAAAAACAGAACTTGAGTCAATTACAGACGAAATGCTTCCTAATTGTTCCTAATGTTCATATGCATGTTAGCAGGTGAAGTTCATTACACAGCCTTGTAAGGTGCAAAACAATGTACATTAAAATTTTTAGTAGTTTTGTTTGGTCAGAATACACAGTGCTGCATGGTTTTTTCACTGACATGTTGGTATGTGCTCTTGTGGGTATGGCATGGAACAGATTTTTGTAATTCAATGTTTTCATGTATGGTGATGGATTTGCAACTGTCCTTATGTTGTGTGCAGCTGAGGACAGCCTCTTCTCTGTAGGGGGGAATCTGTAACAGCTACTACAACGTTATACCACTGCATGTATGTATGCCTGTCTGTTGCCCTTTTAAGGTGTGCTGCCCTGCCCCCAGAGGGTGTGTTGAGCAGGTGCGCGAGGAGAAGAAGACGGAGCAGGTGCGTGTGCTGCTCTCCTCCCGAAACATCTTACACTCTTGCACTTTTCTTTGATTTTGCTTACATTTTGTATTGTATTTTTGTGACGGTGAGAAGGCTGATAAAAGTTGCACTAAACGCAGTTTGTCTCTGGGCTCGCTCTTTTTTTTTTTTTTTCTTTCTTTTTCCGGCTATCCGGCGCAAAGCATCACAGATGTAATGGCATGCTAATGCTTTTTCGTCACGAAAGTTGTGTTGAAGCGGAAGGGGGCGTGTCCAAATGAAGCCTCGCTTCGGTGCGTGAGCGTCTGAGAGTCATGTGACCAATGACAAACGTAGTCTCGTGTTTTGCCGGAATCACTCTATTGGAGATTTTTGTTCTTAAATTCATAAATCAAGATTCAGGAAAACTTTTTTCTATTTCACAGTGGAACTTTACATTTACTTCTTATATAATACATGAAGAAGAAATATGCACACAAAATAATTAAATTTATCTTCCTCAGAAACTCTAGTGTTACTGTGTCTAAGTTTTTTCATCTCTCTCTATTTTCTTTCTCTCCTCTATTAATTGTTTTTATTGTGTGTTTTAATCATTGATTTGTGTACTGAATCCTTAACACTGACTGGCAGATTTATATATTCTTTAAAAAAAATTCCAAACAGTGGCTTGTTAGTTTGTCATGTTTGTGTTTATAATAAAAACAAGAAATAAAGAAAAAAAGAAGACTTTGCTATTTGTTCTTCACATTTTCTATCTATTCTGGAAGTTCAGTTAATTTTCAAAAATTCAGAGATGGTGATTATGTACATAAACCTTTTTCTTGATCAGTGGATTTACAAACACCACACACACACACACACACATGACGGTCAATGATGAATGCAACATTACATTACTTGCAGATGCATTACATATTAATTGTGCTGCTTGAGAAGTTGGGATCTAGTTGCTACAGAAAAAAAGTGTCCACTAGATGGCACAATAAGCCCTTGAATGAAGCTTCCTGAAATGAACCGTTTGGTGAAACTTTTGGCTTGAAGTCTCGAGATGTAAATGAGGGGCTTTACCTCACCATCACTAGCTAACAGAGTCCGGCGACAGCACCTCGTCTCCTGTGGGTCAGAGATAGTCTGTTAGTGATGTGTCAGTCGCAAACGATACAGCTCTTAGAGCCGGTGTTCTAGAAATCTGTCCTACCCATCAGTCTGTGCTACCCACACTTAATACGCACGCGCAGACCAAAACAATACGTCATGCAAATTTTGTTTGTTTTCTCTCTTTTTTTCTGTTCAAGCCACATGTGGTTTGGTTAACTACATGACATGATGTAGAGGGGCGGTTAGAGAAATAACACAGGGAGATAGACAGTGAGACAGGAGGGAGGGAGAGACGAGACAGCAGACGATACTTTTTAAAATAGTTTTTAAAATCTTAAATTTTACTTAAGTATTTTTAGTTTGAAGTATTGCACTTCAGTACATTTGAAATCATATTTTCTACTGAGTAAAAAATTTATTAATGAAAATGAAAAATAATAAAAAAATAATGCAACGGGGAAGAAAAAAAATTGCACCACGGAGACACTGCACTGATTGATGGAGAACAAACGCGCTAAACTCACAACGGTGGAGACAAAAGAGATCCAGTGATGCAACCCAGCTGAAAGTGAAATGCCATCAAACTCTTCTGATCAAACCCCTGTCCATTGTAACGGCCACTACTATGTTGTATAGCACATTATGTGTGTACTGTACGTTGGTCTTTTAAGATTTGCCATTGTGTGATTGTCTAAGCTTCTCTGTGTTGTTTAATTCTAAATAGTTTATAAATGAAACAAATCCAATAATATATAAAATACAATACATAGATTTCTATATTTTCTATAAGTAATGTTGAACCATGGATTGTGAGCATAATTCGTTCCAGAAGTGTGCTTGGATATCAAAACTGGTATGAATTTCCCCATAAGAAAAAAGTAGAAACTAAAATTATTCGTTCCAAAAGCTAAAAATATTCATATAAATATAATTAATCCCACATATAAAGTAAAAATTAAACAAATTAACCTGCACTTTAACTTTGAAAAGAATCCCAACAGAGCAGTGTTTCCATTTGTGTATGTGTGTGTTTGTGTGAAGCTGAAGTAAGACAAGAGAGGAGAGGAGGAGGGAGGGGGCTACTGTGTAGGACGACTTTCTCTCTCTCACACACACACTAACAGAATCACTGCTCTTTGACTCTGGATCTTTAAATCTCTAATGACACTTGCTTTTGCTTTACGTGCACACACACACGTGGTCACAATGTTATAATAAACAGTTAACACACACACAGATGTTGACTACACGAGTGACGCACTGAGGCTGAGCATGGGAGATGATTACCCACAATCCCACAGCGCGAGAGAGGAGAACCAGTGACTTAGTTGTGATCATGTGACGCCCTGCAGTACTACTCTCGTACTGTACATCAAGACCTCGCTTTGATAAAAATGTATTTAAAAAATTGCCCATCTTGCAAAATGCAAGGTTCCATTGTACATATATTTTTCTTCAAATACAAATTAAATTTTTATTTGTCACATACACAGTCATACACAGTACAATATGCAGTAAAATGCTTATACGACCGCTTGTCACTTTAAAATAATAATAATAATAAATTATGGTTCGAAATGAGAAATAGAATATAGAGAAACTTAGCTATAGAAAAACATAGCTATTGAAAATAGAACAAAAATATTTAAAAATAAATAAAAACTTAGCTATACAATACAATATAGTAAATATTGAAATATAGAAAACTATAGAAAAGCTTAGCTATATATTTTTGTTGTAAATATAAATTTACACATTATGTACATTGAACAAAAAACTGGATTTATACATTAAAAATTAACTGAATTATAGTAGAATTAAATAGTAATGTCCATGGAGTGTGCAAATGTGCATGAATGTGTAGATGTGCGCATGTCCATAATGTCCATAATGTGCAAAAATTAATTGAAATAGAAATGTCCAGGGCGTGTGAGGAGGTGCCTGAATGTGCCGATGTCCAGAAATGTCCAGGGAGAGTGTAAATGTACGAGTGTGATGATGTGTAGTGATCATACATGTCCATAAATATGCAATGTGCAAAAACAGAAAGAGGATAGTCCTATGTCTTATGTCCTAATGCAAAAAAAAGTTTAGTCTGGTGTTCTGATTGAATACTCTTCTTTTGTTGTTTTTATTTTAGAGCACAGGTGGTTGTTGTAAGCATTTCACTGCATATCATATTGTGTGTGACTGCATATGTGACAAAAGCTATTTATTTTTTGTAGCACTCTGCTCTATGTTTGGAACGCTAACACGGTAAACTACATTCAGGATGAGCTGTGTGAGAAGCTACGCAACCTCGGCTTGGTGCTGGAACCAGGGGTCCGTTCTTCATACATCGCTAACTCAGTTAGCTGGATTTAATTGTTGTGGATTTGTCCTGATCTTGGATTGTTTCGTTCTTCGAAGCGAATCTCGCACTTGCTGTCATAGCATGACTGATGCGGACTGACTCACGTGGGAAAAGAAAAGTATCTTGCATGAATATATGAATGGATGTATTTAAACATAAATACAATATCTGTATACATGTGTGTGTGTCTGTGGTCATCATTCGTATGTTAATCTCCGTGTGGGTCTAATAATATGTAACATTCTATCCCCCGATTGCGTCTATATAAGTGGAGGTAATTTTCTCAAATCTGTCTCAGTCATGTCTTGTCCGTTTATGAGAGCAACCGGTTACTGAAGGTGTGAGGATTATACGCAGAGTTTTTCTAATTCCTCGTGTATTGTGTGATAGACAGGATCCTTTACCACAGCATGACAATATACTTCTTACTATACTTGTTCTTCTACTTCACTTTTATACTGTAAACCCGATTAAGTTGGAAAAACTCAAAATATTAGAGGTAATCAGTTACATATTTTTTTAAGTAATGATGTTTCCAATTTTAAGTAAACAGAACTATCAATATTTGAATTTGTTGCAAATAAAGTAAATTCAATCCAGCGCAGGAATTGAACCGGGTCTTTCGCATGGCAGGCGAGACACCAACCACTGAGCCACCAGAGTGCTTTAGATTCAAGTTGGTGGATATTGCAGACACATACATACACAACATGTAACACAGGCAGCACTCACGTATTTAATAATAACTTTTATTTTAAATGATCTTTATTAAAGTTTGAAATTCTGCATAACCCCCTAATAAAAGCTTTTGCTCCGCTTGAGAAAAAAAATTGAGCTGCTCTTTTGGCATTTCGTCAACCAATCGCAGGGGTTGTGATCAGTGTTTCTACTGTCGATACATGTCGCCTTTTAAACAAACGCACAATAATCCTAGACAACTCAATCCAGCTACACTAATCATCAACAACAGGTGTGCTCGAAGAACCGAATTAGCCGCATTGTAATTAGCACGATGATCTCATCTTAGATCTGTCAATTCATCTCGGATGTTTCAAGCGACATACGAAGAACGGACCCCAGGCCTACAGTCCTCAGTGTTGTCTGATGCTGTTGGCCGGAGGGGGCACCATAAGTGCGAGGAAGCGGGCGGGAGTCTGTGCTAAGCTAAAAACAAACCCTAGCCGGCTGGCTCTCCCGTCCATCATCTTATCCAAAGTCTGCTCCCTGGAAAATAAACTGGACTACATCCAACTCCAGCAGGCTATACAGCATGAGTTTAGAGACTGCTGCATCTTTGTCTTCACGCAGACATGGCTTACCGACAGAGTTCCAGGCGCCACTATTCATCTAGACGGGATAGCGACGTTTTACACCAACAGAAATGCAGCTCTTTAAGACTCACTTGTGTGTTTACATCAACACAGAATGGTGTAAGAACTCTGTGCTATTTTCTTGTTATTGCTCATCACTGATGGAGTTTGCGACTGTTAGATGCAGACCTTTTTATTTACCGTGGGAATTCACCACCAATTTTATTATCGTGTACATTCCACCTAGTGCTAATGCTAAGGAGGCGCTCTGTGAACTGTATGGCATGATCTGTGAACTACAGAACACACACGATGGACTGTTTATTGTCGCTGGAGATTTCAACCATGCAAATCTCCTATAAGGACTGGACTGATATACACACACACACACACACACACACACACTCACACACACACACACACACACACACACACACACACACACACACACACAGAGACAAGCATTCACCTGTATAAAATAGGATTGGACTGATAAACGCACACGCGCATACACACTGACCTACAACCATCCAGCAAATTTCAACACCAACATTAAACTGTTTTTTGCAACAAGGACTCTTTCTCGTCTCTGCTGCTACTCTCTCGTCTCTGCTGCTAGAATGTTTACTGTTTTTTTTCCATCATGTCATTAACTTGCACTACCTCAATCCACGATCTCAGGATAGTTCGTTATAACTTATGGTGTAAATTAGGTTTGTCCTAGATAGTCAGCTGATTTAGGTGTCCTAGTTAGCTGGTTAGTTTCTGTTAATTTATGTTACATGTACCTCTGTCCTGGAGGAACGCTGTTTTGTTTCACTGTGTACTGAACTGTATATGGTTGAAACGACGACAAAAGCCGACCTGACTTGACTTGTTCTTGTCACATTGTGGTAATGCTCTTACTTTCACTGTTAAACACAGATCAGATTTCTTTTCATCTTTTTAACCATGCTTTTTTAGTAAGGTTTAAGCGATCTTCATGTTTTTTTTTTCTCACCACATTTCTTCCATGAAGATTCAGTACTATTCTTACAGGTTTTAATAATGTGTTGGACAGATCCCAATATCACTTGTTGTTGGTCTTCTGGCTGCTCCCAGCAAGGGGTCATCACAGCACACGATCAGCACATACAAGCTTGGCACAGGTGTTACGCCCTGCAACACTGCCATTTTATCTTGGGTCAAGACGTTTGGATCTGCCCAGCAGCACCTTTTTGATTATTTAAAAAACATATATTATTAATTAACCAGACCTGGATTGGCACCCTGTCTAGGGTGTACCCCGCCATGTGCCCTAAGTCTCCTGGGATAGGCTCCAGGCCACCCGTGACCCTGAATATAGGATTAAGCAATATAGATGATGAGTGAGTGAGTGAGTAATTAATCAGACCTTAGCCAGTTAAAAGAGGAACTGGGTTTGTATAAACAGGCCAGATATTTTATATAACTAAATACAAAGCAGAGGTTTCAGGACTATGGGCTCATACTTCCTCTATTATTTTGTCGAGTATGGTTGTGCAGTCACTCCCTGTGCCAGGAGACAATCTCTAACTGGGCGTTTGATTTTTAAAAGGCGGCCCAACAAACCGCACACCTGCTGCATAAAAACTATCCAGAGGCAACAACTGTGACAAAACACTACACAAAAACAGCAAAGTGTCTTTGTACATCATCAACGGTAGGACATGGGGGAACTCTTTCGGAAGATACACATTTTGCTCACCTCTTGGAAACTGTAAGGTTGATTACATGATCACTGATTTAGACCGTTTTTTTTCTCAGTGCATTTACTGTTAAACTGCTAACCCCTCCGAGATTGTCTTCATCAAAAAGATGGAAACGAACCACACTACACACACAGCCCATTAAGCTGTACAACATCCACAAGTCCTATAACTTTCTGGAGACTGCAAACAGTCACAGTACAGGATGTCAGTTCAAAATATTAATTATTAAGAGAAGGCTAAACTAAAAATCAAAGCTGCATCCAAACTTATATTTAATAAAGATAACCGCTGGTTTGACAAATATTGCCAAAATGTAAGAAGTGAACTCAAGAAATTATCAATTCAGAACCACCGGGACGCCAATTACACTTACTGTAATAAGTAAGTACGTTTAAACTCTATAAACATACACTCAGAACCAAAAAAAAGCACAAACACTCATAGAGGAAACACTCATAGAGGAGTCGCTAAACCACACCAATTCTGGGATAATTGGAACAAACTTTCCTTTATTTTTATTTTTTATTTTTTTAAGAGAGAGCATGAACTGGTCATTCAAATTGGGAAATCAAATGGACAAACCATTTCAAAACACAAACTGAGTAAAATGACATAAAGCAAAAATTTGAAGAATGGAAATGGTCATCAAAAATCCTTTAGACTCTCTGATTACTGAACAAGAACATAAAGACAAAATGAACAAACTGAAACCCAATGGGATCCTGAACGGACCACATTTAAACCCCACAACCCCCCCCCCCCCCTCACCAAAAAAGTTATTGAAATAAATATTTGACTGTTCTATTGATTTCAGAAAGGCTTTTTTCACTCCATTTGGCACCAAGTCCTGTTCTATAGGGTGTTGGAAAGTGTTGGTGTAGGGGGTAAATCATAAAAAAATCAATGTACATCTCATTAAATCAATGTACACAGGAAACAAGTGCGAAATGAGAATTATCAACAAATAAACACATTTCATCTCTCAGGAGTGCGGAGTGAGACAGGGCTGCTGTTTAAGCCCAACATTATTAGAGCGGCCTGCAGCGCCTGGTCTCATTTTACACGACTCCAAACTTCCTAAAAAAGATCCAGCTCTCAGGGAACAAAACACTCATGTAAACTACTGTAGGTACACACGAGACCGAATATTCTAAAACTATACTTACCTTGGACTAACAATGAGCTCCACAGGAAACTTCAACCTCACAGTGAATGAAATGAGAGAAAAAGCACAGAAGCCTCTGTTACGATCCGAGCAGGCGTGGTGGATCCAAGCGCAGAGCGCGTGTTGTTGAATGCTCAGATTTTCTGGTGAAGATGCGGCGTGCGGCAGCCGGTTGCAAAGCAGAGGTGCAGTGCGCACAAAGTCAATGCGGATGTGGAAGATCAGTGTGTGCAAGATGAAGATGAATAGTGGTCATGAGTGTGGGGGGTTCAAAGCCGGGAAGTCAAATAGAGTCTGGTCGAGATGTGAAAGTGGGGCTCGATATTCAGAAATCCAAACCAAAAGCAATCCAAGAGGTGAAGCAAAAGCGTGATCTGTAAAACAAAGTGTGGGTTGAGATCCGAGAAGCAAGACAGATAAAGTCGCTGGAGATTGCGTCTCATAATCTGGCAAGAGAGAGAAACAGGTTTTATAGAACAGAGGGCAGAATGAAATGAGGAAGAAGTGTGCTGCTCCAGGTGCCAAAACGGAAGCAGTGAACTGGAGTGTGGAGTCACGGGTGATCATGGCTTAGTTTTACAGGTGGGCGTGTCGTGACAGCCTTCTTGCCATTAAAAGACAAACATTTGTAAACATTTCAGTTGCCTCAAAATATTTGAATGAATAATTGAACCTATTGCCCTGTATGGTGGCAAAGTGTCTGGCTCGAATACACTCCAGCAATTCAACAAATGGGACAAACATCTAATCGAGACCCTGCAAGCAGATTTCTGCAAAATAAAAAAAAAGGCCAAATCTGGAAATCCCTGAAAGAGAGCAAGCCACACTCACACCATTATGAAGCTCGGCAGTACCAAGAGTTGAGTAAAGACACCAGTCAACTCATACCACTGGTCTTGAATCACTGCCCCACAAAAACAACAGCTACACAGAAAAACACCGCCATCACACAGTAACATAAAGACTTCAGATCACCCAAAATTAACAAACTTATCAAAGATAATTACAATAAAACAAATTACACAAACACAAAAAGGAAACTATGTGAACTATTGGGAAACACAAACTAAACTTCAGCCAAAGCTAAGAAACATTCTGACGAAGTACAAACTCAGCGAGCAGCATCTGGCCATAGAGACGGGGCGATACAGACAGACCTGCTGCCCCGAGAGAGAAGAGACTGTGCCAGCGGTGCACGTTAAAGAACACAGAGACAGAGCTGCAGTTCCTCACTGAATACCCGAAATATCTCCACATTCACACTGAATTCTTCACCAAGTACAATGAAATCATCCCCAACTTCAGCTGCCTCCCGACCTCGACAGACTTATTAATATTAACCGTGCTTTAATTTATGTTGAAATAATGTTCGTGTGTGTCATTTTATCTTTGACTACAGAAGGAAATGTCTGTATTTTATATACTTTTATCTACTATTATTCTTTTAATTACTCTATTATTTTGTTTTTCTTATTTATCTTCTGTTCTTTTTATTTGTATTTATTTTTTTAACTATCCGCTTCTATTATCTTTTTGTGACTTATTTCTAATCTTTGACAAGACTACTATGGAAGCAAATTAGCATCATAATTATTAAATTATATCAGCCTTTGAAAAACATATTTTGAAGTTTAAGCACTGTTGAATCATTAATTTTGAAATGTAAATAATACTGAATTCATTAAACTGAAATATTTTACTTTAAAAAGTAATATCTTAGAACTTTTGTGCCCGAATAGCACATGAAATTCTCAGTAGTCCATCTCAAGCTGTGAAAATTCAAAGTTTTCATTTCAAACCACATTTAATTAAATATTCTGAAATTCAGATAGAAAAATTCAATCTTGGAAATTCAAGGAGTAAAATTCCATACAGGAAAAGCAATCGAGCCAGAACGGAAGCCATCCATCAGTCATGTGATTCAGGAAAGTGGACATCTTCGATACCGGCTACTAATGAGTAGAAGACAGAACAGACCTGCAGGAGAAAGTGCTTTAGCGGCCTGGTCAGAGCACCTGCAGTGTGTTACACTAATTATATATATTGTCGAGATATTCTAGTCATTTTACTGATAAATTATTTAATCAAGGTTTAGTTAAAGTTGCGCTACTGGGCATGATGCACAGATTGATGTTTGACACACACACACACACACACACACACACACACACACACACACACACACACACACACACACACACACAAGAGAGATACACTGATGCCCAAAAGTATTGAGACAGCATGTGCCATGTATTAGCTCTCTCTATGCACAAAACAGGTGATGTCACCAGTTAGTTCAGGTCTGGCTGAAGAGTTGTGATCATTAAAATCAGCAGCTTTAGTTAATTGATGGAACAAATAAGTGGCAGGACTAAGGCCATGTCCACATGTAGCCGGGTATTTTTAAAAACTGAAAATTTTCTCTGCGGTTTTCACCTTTCGTCCACACGCAAACACCGTTTTGGTCGTTGAAAATGGAGCTTTTGGAAAACTCTGGCAAAAGTTCTGAATACTCACAAAGGTCTATTAATTTTAACTAATTGCAATTATTTAAGTTAACAGTACTCAATGTGTTTAATTACTTTGAGCATTAGGGTTTACAGTGCATGTTACATGTTATTTTATTTATATGTGTGTATGTATATATGGCTGCGACAGATTTGAAAAAATTACCTCCACTTATATAGACGCAATCGGGAGATAGATTGTTACATATTATTAGACACACACGGAGATTAACTCACGAATGATGACCACAGACTCACACACATGTATACATATACTGTATTTATGTTTAAATACATCCATATTATATATATATATATATATATATATATATATATATATATATATATATATACACACACACACAGTATAT
>JAAGKR010004221.1:0-11610 GCA_011419295.1 Clarias macrocephalus | reverse complement strand
TTCTGTGATGCTCATGATTCTGAGATTGTGAGAAGCCATATTCAGAACAGAGGACTGTCAGATTCTTATTTGTAAATTAATTTATAATTTTGTCTAATACTGTTTGTGCAGTACATCAGTGTAACACAGTATTATATATTAGTCCTAGAACAATCGACTTACGATTTTCCACACATACTAACAGACCACAGTTCTACTTCTGGTTTAAACATGGAAGTAGCTCATGTGTATCGTACAAAAAGTAGACACTGCACCAGATATCAATATTTACAACTATATACACCGTTTTCCATGTGTAAGTCAATGTATAAAATGTCCAAAGTCCTGTATCTTGTATGTGTGGTGTGTGTGTGTGTGGGAGTGCGGGAGAAATTAGTCTGTCTTACCGGTTTCAATGAATCCGACCAGGACCACAATGATAGAAAATGGCTGTCCTGTAAAGCTGTCCCAGTGAATAAGTACGGTTACAGTTTTTGGCCACATGATGGCAGTGTTGGGAAAGGGGACAGAGATTTAGTCCAGAAGATTGATGTTCTTAACATTATATATTCATGTCAAAGGTGTGTAAGACACACTTTGTAGGACTTAAGAACAAATCAGACTTACAAACGTGCTCCCGGAACAGATTGCGTTCGTAAGTTGGGGACAACCAGTATATATTGTCACGGCCTTCGTCAGTGATAGGCATGCGCCTCAATCTGTTTTCTGAAGCGTTTGAAGCATGCTCAGGCTGGTGAAACGGAGGTATTCAGCCCATCCGCCTTTGTGAAGTCTCCGGACACATGGCAACTCTAGACTCTGAACCTTAAACTCTGGCCGTCAAGCTGAGCGCATCGCCTTAATAGATTTAATAATCTATATTATATATATATATATATATATATATATATATATATATATATATATATATACACACACACACAGTATATGCAAGATACTTTTCTTTTCCCACGTGAGTCAGTCCGCATCAGTCATGCTCTTTAACCAATCAGATGTGAAGTTGCCATTTTAACCAATCATAACCCGCCAGGAGCGCAGCCTAAATTCTGTTTACATGAAATAAACCTGCTTAAGGTTTAAGCTTACGGCCATGTTGCTATGACAGCAAGTGCGAGATACGCATCGAAGAACGAAACAATCCAAGATCAGGACAAATCCACAACAATCAAATCCAGCGACGTACGAAGAACAGACCCCTGCTCTGTCTTCTAGCTAGACATCATTAGAAGCTAGTATCGAAGACGTCCACTTTCCTGTATTGCATTTTACTCCTTGAATTTCCAAGCTGAATTTCAGAATAATTTAACTGATTTAATGTGGATTGAAATCAAAAATTCAAAATTTCACAGCTTGAAATGGACTAATGAGAATTTCATGTGACATTCAGAGCACTTAAATTCTAATATTATTAAATAAGATATTTTATTAAGTGAAATATTTCTCTGTAATGAATCCAGTAGTATTTAAATTTATTTACAAAATTAATGATTTAACAGTGATTAAATTTCAAAATTTGTTTTTCAAATGCTGATACAATTAAGATAATTATGATGCTAATGTGTATGGAAGTTTCAAAGAGGACTTCGTACAAAATATTGATTGTTTTAGAGCAATTTCATTGTATAAAATATCCGATTATTTCATTATTTTGACTGCCATTATTTTATCTAATTGAGAATGCCATTAAAACATTGAAGCTCATTTTTGTCCCAATACTTTTAATCACCACAGGAAACTTCCTGGTTTCCTGTAAGCACTGTGAGCTGAGCTTCAGTTTCTTGTAAATCATGTGACCAGTATCAGTTTACACTGTTGTCTGTTTTTGTGAATCCACATCATGTTGATAACTTGTGTTCCTACAGATGCCAAGGGGGGACTTGACCTGAAACTGCTACCCGAGTTGCTTCCACCTACAGTTTACAAAGTTGGCAGAAAACTTTTCTGCCATTGAGGAATCACTAAATTTAGTGGGGTTAGTACAGCGTTGTTGCCTTCAAGTCGGCATAAAAAATAGTTTGATTTCATGCATAGAACAGTGGGAGTAGCTATTATTCACTTTACATGTCAGCTTGAAATTGTTTCACGTTGTTAGCATTAAATCCCATCAGTTTATCAAGAATAATGCATGAAAGTGAAATGTAATGACAATGTACAGTATATCTTGGAGAGAGAGGCTCCAGAAAGACTCAACAAGGTGCTTTGTTAAAATGTGATTTTTATGTAGTGGCATTGTCCAGATAATAATGTCTACTTATGTCCTGTCTGTTAATTTGTTTTTTGTCTGTCTGCATTGTGAGCAGATCTCATTTAATTATGACCAACGACACCTGATGTCAAAAGCAGTTGTAATCTATTGTGGAAAGATAAATTCCCACAAATATGAGTTGACTGTTCACATTGCTTTTACAAATAAATGCAATGTGAACAGTGACGGTCAGAGGGCACGAGCCCACACCAGACCACCTTTACATGTCGTGATGTCCATTCGCATTCACCAGAGACATTGTTCTGTATGCAATAAGCACATTTTTAGCCTTATAACAAATTGGAAAGTAAAATGTTGCCGTAACGACAGAGCGATTCTTTAACTTGATTTCACTTTTTTTATCTTGGTTTCTTTTTTATTCAGTATCAATACTATTACACACTAAATTGATAGTCTTATTCAGTTTAGTCTTTGCTTTTCAACAAAACTTTTACTTTCTTTCATTTCTTTCTTTCTTTCTAAGGTTGGAACCAATGTGGTGGAATACCTCTGGCAGGCTGAAGTGTCAAGGCCGTACCCCTACATCCTGATATTGGGAGATAATGACCAGTGCTGCTTTCAGGCATTCGTCATTCTGGTGGGACAGACTCCCAAAGCATACTAATTAGGGCGGTTGATGAGTACTTCAAGGCATTTTATATTTTTGACATTAACTATCCAAGGCAGTCTGCTTCTTTATGGGTATTTACCCAGAAAGTGGTCTATGAAATTAGAGGAAGTGAGTCCACACCTGTGAAATTTATATATTCTGCAATACTTGCTTGCAAGTGGAGACTAGAAGACTAGCTTGATCCTGCTGTTCATTGGTTTAGAGTAGTTCCATGTATCCCATCAATGGTTCTACACACTAAGCAGCTTGTTTAATGGGTAACTGTTTATTGAATTGATTTGTAGTGTTTCTGTGAAATAGAGAAGCCTACTTGAAAGTAATAGGCAATGTTTGTAAGTATGTTACAATGAGAGAAGTCTGGATAGTTTTGTACTACAGAGAAGCTATCTGAAGTCACAGAGAGATCCTGCTCTGTAGCAGCTGCCCCAGCCTGTTTGTACAATTACTCCATTCTGGTTTATTTTTGTGTTATCAGTTTTCTTTTGTTTCCTTTTAAATTCCTTTTTGTTCCTTAATTATTAATCCCACGCCATCTCCAAATGGGAAGGTCTTCACATGCCTGTCGTAAGCACTCTCACCACCTCCTATTTGACTGACCCCCTCCAAAGCCCTGTGTCAGGGCCCTTATAATCATCTAAACATCTTGTGGCGCGGCTCTCCACACCGCACCATGTAACAGTATGAACCAACATCTGAATAGAACATTTGACCAATTTATGTGGTAGAATTAACTCAGCATTATAGTTAAATATGACCTAGCATTTGGATTGAATATTTAACCCATCTTGCTGTTAAATTAACCCAGCATGTAGCTGGTCCAACCCAAACTGGGTTATTTTTAATCCAGCATTTTTTAGGGTGGAAAGAGAGGCAGTATTATGGTTTCCGACATTTATTAAATATATTTGCGTACTGACTGGGCCAGGCCACATTTGCCAGCGGCCCACTGGGAAAACTCCCGCTGCTCCAGATGGCCAGTCTGCCACTGTCTGAGACTCTGCTTGAACATGTATAACAAACATGGTAATAATTAATGGTTCTAAAAGGACAAACAGGTTCCACAAGGTTGGGAAGATAAATAATAGTGAGGGAGGAAATGTCATGCTGCTGGAGTTGTCTTTAACATTATAATGTCAACATTGGTCATTTAACACATACTTCACCTTATTAATCTCAGAAACAAATATAAATATTTATTGGTTTTCCTGAATTGTTGATGTGTTTTAAATATTATAAAATATAAATTTTTAACTTGTACATTTAAGCAAAACTTTTGGTCACCAGTGTATGCGCTTGTGATCCATTGCCTGTTTGCAGTGTGGCTTTTCCTTATAGTTACTCACGAAGTCCTGTAGGACGAGAATAGACTTTTTACTGCAGGGCCACAAAGGACACATTAGGCATCATTTATTTTCTTTTTAAAATAAGAAACATCTGATTGCAGAACCAACTCACATGTCTCACCTTCCCCAAAAAGCAACAGTACTTAAATGCAGTGGCTACTGGATTTGTCATAATTATTTTTGGTAAAACTCAGCTTGTGTTTTATCCTTTTAGGTTTATAATCCTGGCTTTATATTATGCAAAGGCCTACATGTGACCAGGCTTTGCATGCTGATTTACATTTACACCTTTTTAACCTACTGTACTGCTCATGTAATTGTGTTTAATTTCTGATAAAACTAAACTGAACTTGCCAGCTCTGATAAAGGACATGTACTGAATATGTTAAACAGGGATATAATGATGAGTTTGAGCCTGAGCACTGGATCAGATTTGATATTAAACGTTGTTACCCTAGATGTATATATACTGAACAAGTGTTATGTAATCATTGACTTGACACTGTGACACTGGACATCGCTTGAGAACAGAGTTATGATATCAGTAATGTACTTGTATAGAACATAGAAACAACTAGGTTTGTTTCCTCGTATTTCTCAGTGAAAGAAGAGGTGTTCAATTCACACATGATTAGTTATTTTCTCTGTTGTGACATCACATTTGTTTTCCACAATAAAAAGAAAATGTCTTATAAAAGTCAAAAGATCTTTATACTCAGCCATTTAAAAAAGCTAATATATACAGTATGCTATTGTTAGTCTTTCAGCTGCTCCTGTCGAGGGGTCGCGACAACAGACCATTCGATCCACACAACAACTTGGCACAGGTTTTACGCTGGATGCCCTTCCTGATGCAACCCTCCTTTTTTATCCGGACTTGGGATCAACACTGCATCCAGTATCTGGTCACTGGCTGGGAATCGAACACAAGCCTCCCGCATCTGAGAAATTTACCACTGAGCCACCAATGCCTATATGTATGTTTCATGCTTTAATAATGTGCTGTATATGCATTTTCAGATTCTTTTTTTTGTTTTGTTTTTTTTTATTGGGGGGGGGTGAATATTTCAAATGTCAGTTACCCCAACTGTATAAGAAACCTGTGCCATGCAGGGTAAGGTGTATGGTTAGTGTTACACAAAATGGCTGGGCATACAGAATGGGGCGTTATGTGTGTACGTAATCTCTCTCCAAACTCTTGTAAAAAGTTGGCAGCTTTTACTTAAAATCATGTGACCAACTGTACCAGTTTAATCTGATGTATACGTGTTTAACCTGTACTCTATTGATTTATACAGCAACTAAAAATATATGTAACTACAGTATGTCCCAAAACAAATGATAAAACTTAATTTTTGAAAACGAGTTCTTGTATAAGTCATATGAATATAGTGCAGATCAACAATAATGATTACGATACGGGACGTGCTTTGTTCAATGTTTTTGAGAATCTTTTCAGTGAAATCTATGGGAGAGAAATGCTACAGTTTAGACAAAAAGACAGGGAGATTTGTATGATAGAAGCCCCGCCCCTCCCCTCCCACAGCCTGGCCGCCATGTTCTCTACCAGAACAGACAAAGCGCAAAGGAAAAAAACAAACAGAATATTGCATCGTCTTCTACAATCACAGTTCCTGTGTGTTCACTAACAAACCTCTGAGGGCTTCAAAAAAAAAAAAAAAAAAAAAAAAGAATTTGAATATGCATATACAGCACATTATTAAAGCATGAAACATACATATAGGCATTGGTGGCTCAGTGGTAAATTTCTCAGATGCGGGAGGCTTGTGTTCGATTCCCAGCCAGTGACCAGATACTGGATGCAGTGTTGATCCCAAGTCCGGATAAAAAAGGAGGGTTGCATCAGGAAGGGCATCCAGCGTAAAACCTGTGCCAAGTTGTTGTGTGGATCGAATGGTCTGTTGTCGCGACCCTTCAACACAAGCAGCTGAAAGACTAACAATAACATACTGTATACATTATACTTTTGCAAGTCTCGTTTCACAAGGTGCAAACCAGAGAAACTGAGTATTAAATGAGATACAAATGAGGTACAAAGATGAAATGACATTTAGGCTTATAAAACCTGAGAGGTTGTAGTTAACTGAATTGTTAACTGAACAGTTGACTTTGGGATTAAATATTTACTTCCTATTTTTAGTTAAATAATTCACTTAATTAATTAATTCACTATTTTTATTAATATAATTTCCAGTTGTGTTTGACTGATGGCACTTAGTTAGTAACCTAGTATCAGTGTAAGTATCTATCCAGTGATGTAAACTTTAAAGCACTTCTTGTAAGTCGCTTTGGATAAGAGTGTCTGCCAAATGACTAAATGTAAATATATTTAGAACATGAGTAACAAAAATAATTAAATGTTATTGCTGTACAGGTATGTTATGTACAGGTAGTCCCCTACTTACGAACGAGTTGCGTTCCAGGAGCATGTTCGTAAGTCGGGGACAGAGGGAGTCTCGTATACTTTTGGCACAAATATACAATATAAATCATACCAATTCACTTGACTAAATCTGTCCCCTTTCCCAACACTGCCATCATGTGGTCAAAACCACAAGCGCACCTAAGGAAATGAATCGGTGAAATAAAGTCTTTGACCATTTAAATCCTGACTAGGGGAATCCCAGACGCCAGTTTGTTTCAGAATGAATTTCCACATAAGAAATACTGGAAACTCCAGTGATTCCTTCCACAATCCAAAAATATTAATAAAAAAATGATTAATAGAAAAAAATAATTAACCTGCACTTTACCTTTGAAAAGAATCAGACTGTGTGTGATGCAGAGACAGGAGAGGGGGCGGGGTTATTGTGTAGGAAGACTAACACATACACGAGTGCGGATGTTGACTTTACTTAGAATACAAATAAAGTTTGCAATGTGAATTCTGGACATCATTCTGTCAAAGTTTTTACTGTACTGGACTGTGAACTCTGTTTTATTGAGGATTTTCTGAAATTATAATTATTCACCATCAGGACAGATTTACAGGACAGACATTTACTATCGTTGTGACCGATTCATTGAAACCGGTGAGGCCGCCTCATTTCTCCACACACACACACACACATACAATATACCAAAATTTAGACATTTTCTACAGTCACTTACACACTGAAAATATTGGTATCTGATGCCCTGCAGTGTCTATTTCTGTATAACACATGAGTTACTTCTGTGATTTGTTTGCATCTACGAATGTTACACATCTAGTTAGACATCAATCTGCTGAAATTCGTAACTCGGATGTTCGTAAGTCGGGGACTAATTAGAATAATCCTATGATTGCCGTTCCTCCTACCAAGGAACAGCAATCATGGGAAACTGCATTTAACAGAAAAAAATCATGCAGGTCTTCAACAGTAAAACAATGATTTCTACAGAGTTACCTGAAAAGTGTGTGGATTGGCCCCTCTAAACCAGCCCTTGGTGTGAGTGTGTGAACATGTGCTTCTATGATGACTTGAGTGAGACAGACATTCAGTTTCAGGTGTTTTCCTGCCTTCTGCTCAGTTTTCGGGGGACAGACTCTGGACCCACTGAGAGTCTGACTGAGAAAGTGTTACTGAAGATGATGATGAGTTTAAGAGTCAGTGATGTTAGTGATGCACTTAAAGTTTTGTAAGTGATGAATCTCAAATAAATCAGAGACTAACTTTATATTTCCATTAATGTTTAGGTTAATCAATGATGTTTTAATAACATGGACACACTAATTAAGCTTAAAGATTATTCTGTATAAACTGTAATTTTATTAGTAAAAATTTATTATATACAGCATTAGTAACACTTAGAGCAGTTAGGGCAGTTTAGCATCAAATGCTGAATTCTTTAACCCGAATAAAATGAAGCATACATTTAATTCTTCTTCTTCTTTGTCTTTCAGCTGTTCTCTTCCAGGTGTAGACACAGCGAATCATCTGCCTCACACTAACTAACTTCATGTCCTCTCTCACTGCATCCATAAATCTCTTCTTTGGTTTTCTTCTAGACTTCCTGCCTGGCAGTTCCAACCTCAGCATCCTTCCTCTGATATATTCACAATTTTTCAAACAACCTATAGGCTCCAGCTCTGCCTCCTGTCTTTTCTTCAGCGTCATTGCCTCTAAGCTGTAGAGCATCACTGGTCTCACCACTGTCTTGTACACCTTACCTTTCATTCTCGCTGATACTTTTTTTGTCCTGCCTGTACACGCCTATTCACCTTCTTTTCACACTCTCTGTTGCTCTGGACCGTTGACCCGAGTTCTTAAAGTCCACATTCTTTACCTCTGCTCCTTGTAGCCTTACCGTTCCACTTAGGTTCCTCTCATTCACACACATGTATGCGAAGGCTAACTTCTTTCCTCTGCTTTACAGAGCGTGCCTCCACCTCTCTAGATTTTCCTCCACCTGTTCCCTGCTCTCGCTACAAAGCACAATGTCATCTGCAAACATCATTGTCCATGGAGACTCCTGTCTAACCTCATCTGTCATCCTGTCCATCACCAGAGCAAACAAGAAGGAGCTCAGAGCCGATCCTTGATGTAGACCCACCTCCACCTTGAATTCAATTCAATTCAATTCAGTTTTATTTCTATAGCGCTTTTAACAATGGTCCTTGTCTCAAAGCAGTTTCACAGAAATGAAAAGAAAATTTATGGAAGTGTATATATGTGTAAGAAAAATGTGTCTAGATAATGAGATTGTCCCTGATGAGCAAGCCAAGGGTGACGGCGACAGTGGCAAGGAAAAACTCTCTGTGATGGCAATAGGAAGAAACCTTGAGAGGAACCAGACTCAACAGGGAACCCATCCTCATTTGGGTGATAACAGATAACAAAAATTGTATAACATCATGTGTGTTATGCAGTTGAAAGTTCGATGAAGTTATTTAAATTACCACAAAGTCCAGTTCAGCACTGGGATGAGTCAAGCAGGTGCAGAGGGCACAAACCAACATGAAGAAGAATGTCTCCATCATTGTCCATGGAGTCCTTCTCTGGATGCCTCAGGAACCTCGCAGGATTGGCCTCTGTCCACTGAAGCTGGCACAATCTCCAGATGCCTCGGAATGGGTGGAAAAATAAAGAGCAGGTGAAAAGAATTAGCGTGGTTGCCATTCAGGATAGATGTACTGGAGTATGAGGTAAAGAAATAAATTATGTGTATGCCAGATTAAAGAGATGCGTCTTGAGTCTACTTTTAAATTGGGAAACTGTGTCTGAGCCCCGAACACTGTCTGGAAGGCTATTCCAAAGTTTTGGAGCTAAATATGAAAATGCCCTACCTCCTTTTGTGGATTTTGATATTCTGGGAACTACCAGTAGTCTGGAGTTTTCTGATCTTAAGGAACGTGGTGGATTGTACCATATCAGAAGACAGGTTAGGTATGTGGGAGCTAAACCATTTAGAGCCTTGTACGTAAGTAATAATATTTTGTAATTAATTCTAAACTGAATAGGTAGCCAGTGCAGGGATAATATTGGGGTTATATGATCATATTTTCTGGATCTAGTGAGAACCCTGGCGGCTGCATTTTGGACTAACTGTAGCTTGTTAATTGAGGATGCAGGACAGCCACCCAGTAATGCATTACAGTAGTCCAGTCTGGAGGTCATGAATGCATGAACCTTGCATTCCTTGAACTCTTCTGTCACACCTACAGCACATCTCAGCACTGTCTTACAGCTCTCATACATGTCCTGCACCACTCTAACATACTGTTCTTAAATTTCGGCATGAATACACTTCTTCACTCATAGCTGACTAATAAATATTTCTCCTCTTCAGATCCCACACACTGAGACCCAGTAACACCAAGCCAGACAAAACGAGGATCCACAAGTAATGATGGTTCCATCCTCTTTTATCTGCAGAGAGAGAAATTCATTGCTGTAAATAGTTCATGCACAGTGGAAAGACATTATACATTTAATTGCTTTTAAACACATTGACATTTTTTGATTAACAAAAGTTTAGATCTTACGATTTTATAACGTTACTGAGAAAACATGGAGAAAACAGACATGTGTGCGCGCACACACCCCACGCAATTCAATGATCACATGATTTGAATGTAAATTTCATGGTGTTTTTTGGACATTTCTTATTATTCATCATTATATGTTTATATTTTCTTAGAAGAAGAATATTATAACTTGTTTTTATAGAAGTTTTTAGTTATCAGCATTAAAATCACTGATATTTTCATTAAACTGTCTGAACTGTTTTGTTACACAGTGAACTTACAAACATTCCTTATTTCCAGCCTCGTTCTCTGATGTGTGTGTGTGTGTGTGTGTTTGTGATATTGTCAGTGTGTGTTCTACTGAGGCTCACTCACTGACCATGGACTGTAAGTTTAACACGGCTGATTTCTTCTTTCGTGACGGAGAGATCTCTCTTGGAGCATGTCACTGCCAGAGAGCCTGTATCATTAAATGTCAAATTGCGTAACACCAGTGAACAGTTCCCCTTACGCAGCTCCTCCACAGGAACGTCCACACGACCCTCATATCCCTTGGCCATCATGTTCTCACCCACTCGCTCAAACACAGTCTTGAATTGGGTCTTGACTTTAATTTCCCACTTAATATACAGTGTGTCAGTGTCTACACTCGTCAAGTTACACGGCAGGACGGCTGTAGAACCCACTGGACCAGATACACTGTACTCAAGTACTGCAGAGAGGAGGCCTGAGACGGGAAGTTATAATATAGATTATTTTTAGTACATGTTTAGACAATGCTTTTATAGCAAGAGTTTTATATTTTAATCTAGTTTATAGAGAAGGTACTTACTCACACACCCGGTGTTCAATATGATGTCAGTCAAGTCAAGTCAAGTAGGCTTTTATTGTCATTTCAACCATATACAGTTCGGTACACAGTGAAACGAAACAACGTTCCTCCAGGACCAAGGTGCTCCATACATGCAACGACATAAATTAACAACACAACATAAATTTAACAACGCAGATTTTTACATTTTTAAGTTAACCTAAAAAACTATCAATTTCTATACAAAAAAGAAACAACAAAGACAGCAGACAACAGACAACAAAGTGCACGTGCAAATGTGCAAACGAAGAGCTGCATGACAACACAACAACGTAACACGTTACAGTTAAGAAATACCTTTTTAGTGATAAGGTGTGGGTTGAGGTAGTGGAGAGAGCAGCAAGTAAACAATTTACATTGTGTTCAAAAATATTGTGTGCAAATCGCAAAGTGAAATAAAATATTGTGCAAATATTGCAAAGAGCAGTTCAGATAGGTAGGTATGAACAAATTAAGGTGGTTGTAAATCAGTGTGATTGTGCATATGTGTGTTTATCAGTTCAGTCCGGATGTTATTTAGTTCGTCTGTTTTAGTGATTTGTGTGTGTG